>CAJUYI010002766.1:0-28267 GCA_910591695.1 Galerucella pusilla | reverse complement strand
CTCCGACTCTTGTTTAAAAATGATTGACATTAATTTAACCAGAAAATTTATAAAAGTGTACAGAATAACCTCGTAGGTGAATAGAAAACATACAATTAGTTTATTTTAATAGTAGAAAAAAAACTTTCTATCTTTCTTAGTAAATTATTGATTAGAAATATTTCTCCTAATAGTATAGTTAGTAGTTTTTACTCCTTTTAGCTGAAATTGTATGTTAGTAACTTCTAAATTTATGTTTTTTATTCACCTTACAATATAACTATATCTAATACGTGATCATGATGTTGCTTGTGTTTAAATAGGGCTTCCACAAAGTTCAAAAATTAAGAGATCGATTTTTGTAGCTCCGACAGTATGAAAACCGTTTTCTATGACGTCTGTCATAACTGGACTATGTTGCCAACCACTTGAAATTAGGCAATCCAGATCACGTGACCTAATATGGCCGTGCAGGGCAGATAGGTTAGTTTTGTATTGTCTATTCAGTAATAAACAGTGCTCAAGACTTTTTAGTCGAATTTATCAGTATATTTTGCTTCAATTTAGTATATTTTATTAGTGTTTAGTATATTGTTCATTTGATTGGTATTTTTCATTTGGAATATCACTTTTCTTAGTTTTTATATATATTGTTATTGAACAAAACTGAACAAAATGCCTGCAATACAGCCTGATATTTGATTATGTTAAATCATCTCTATTGATTGCTGCTAACCACATTTCTCCACGCTTCTTACTTTTTATTCTTGTGAAGAATCTCGAACGGTCACCCAGTTAAGACTTCATGTTTTCCATCTTGGTATAAATCTAAAAATTATAGTTGATACTGAGCGTCCAGCTCCAACCCAGTTAAGAGCTCCAACTCTACTTCCACCTCTACCGGGAAGAAATCGATCAAATTCCATAGTACTTAATTTCAATTGCCTCATTTTCCAAAATAATAAGTGCATTTTCCATAGAAACTAAAGTTCCTGATGATTGTATTGTTAGATTTCTTGTTCTTAGATGTATTAACAACGCATGTGAAGCAGCGAATGCCGGACGGATACGCGGGGAAGTAGATCTCCTCCCTCGCACCCGCCTACGTTGGCGCGCATGCGTGAGCGGTTGGATGATTGTAAGAGCGCCAAGTTTAAATATCTTAAACGAGATCTAACAGTATAGTGCTTCAAATCTGTAAATCAAAGTTATGTTTCATAGTGAATAGTGCTTTGAAAACTACAAAGGAAAAAGTGAGACAGTTCCTAATAATTACGATTTCTAACTGTGAGGCTTGTCTAAATGCATTGCTGCATTATAGAAATACAGTTCCCTGCATCGAAGGCAGAAAACTTTCTCAAACCAATGTTGTGGTGGAAACGTTCGCAACATTATTATTAGTTCATAAATCCGTTTTATATTTTAGAAAATCCTTATAATGCTACAGATTTTCTTTCTATATTTTTCAGTTTCTCCAATCCCTTGTAGTACCTTTTGACATTTGAATATTTTTCCTTGCAAGCATGGGCAACATTGTGTATAACTTTCAGTGGAAACTATGTCGAATACTAAATCTAACAAAGATAACAAATGTACACAAATTTTTAAACAATGGGTTTTAAAAAGCTAGATTTTATACGAATTTCATCTAAACATTATTGTTAATGTATAACCATCTACATCGAGGTGCTGTTCATACATTCCCATTTTTTTATTCGAAACAGATGGCGCTGTTGGGGACATCTAGCTTTTTATATTCATTGAGTTGATAGATGTATAACAAAATACCGTCATTTTATGGATCTTAACGAATTATATATTATTATAAAATTAATTTAATTTAAAAAAATCTGGTTCGACAAGGTCTGTAAATTTTTATTCTGCAACTATCTGTACCTATAGATAAAACACTGACATTTCAACACTCAACACAAGTACATTGGTACAATTAAACTGTGGCCCAATGTACTTCCGGAATCGGCAGAAATTTCAACATAACCTCAAGCTGATCCATTCGCCATACGGACCATTCTAGAACACTTGACTGTGACAGGTCGCCATATTGTTCTGGGGGACAACCGATCAGTTCAAATTGATGTTTGTGTGTTTTGGCACATGCTGTAAGTCGGCAAAGATAATAGTTGAATACTATTATTATGTCTTACAAAATTGAAAATCACTTTTTAAACAGCAGACCATTCACTAAGAAGCAACAACTACTTCCATGGCTATATGCCACGAAGGATATTAAATTACACTTCTAAGTTAAACGAGGTTGGTATATCTGCAAGATATAAGCAAGCAATCTAATTATCATCTGTTGTTTAGCAGTAAACGATGAAAACTAAATAGAACATGACATCGGCCCCCCAAAACAATTTTGCCAACCTATCAGTGACGTCATTCTGGAATAGTTTATTGGTCTTCTTATTGATGCTATTTAAAATGCATTGCTGATAGTATTGTAATATAAGTGTCAAAAAATGTAAACTTCTTTAAAAAAAATAAAGATCCATGTCTCACCTAGGTAGCCAGCCACCGAGGGATACCGGAGACAAATTATTGTGAATTAAAGTGCCAGACAGTCTTAATTGTCTCATATTCTTGTTTAAATCATTTGTAGAGGATGAAGGATTACTTATTCACTCTTTTTAGTTCAAAGTGGTCAGCTGCAATTCCTGTGAAGGTGCGCTAGTTGATTCTGTGTGTCAGTACCAGGAATTAGTTTTTATTTCAGTTGTTATTTGGGCCAAGACTTGACACAATTATACTACTAATTAATCTCTCAAGGTTCAATTAACTTAAATATTCCCCCCAAAAATTTTCGTTTCTAGCTGGATGAATATTTTAGTATCTCCTATTAAAGCACATCTAAAAACTGCACTACACATTCATACTTCGTAAAATTGAAAAAATATTAACAAATTATTTACAGTTATAGTTGGCAATTAAAACAGAATCAACTTTGGACGAAGTGTAACTCAATATGTGAAGGCAAATCATACAGGAGTCCAAAATGCGTTGATATAATTACGCAGTTGGAAGTCTCTGAAGCATTGTGTGACAATTTGGACGAAAGGCAAGTTCAAAAACAAGATTGTAACACGCATTGTCAATTGAGTTGGAACATTGTTAGGAAAAGCGAATGTACACCACAGTGCGGAATGGGGTAAGTAAATTGTTGATCATAAAAGAAAGAAAAGGTGGAGAAAAACTTGTTTATTTTTTGTAGGATTCGAAATATCCATTATAACTGTATGAAAATCGACAAGAATAATCCGTCTTATAAGGAGCCTGTTAATGACAAACATTGTACGATTTTGCCAAGACCACCAGCGATGGAGTCTTGCAATACTGTCTGTAATACAACAAGATGGAATTATTCGCCTTGGTCTGAGGTAAGCAAAATAATGTAAAAAGAAGTGATATAATTATAAAGTGAGAGAAAAATGCGTGAGAATTTGATAATTATAAAGAAAAAGAGCAGTTGCGTGGAAGAAAGGAGGAATGAGGAAGTGATAACGAGGGAGAGGTGAAGGAGGTAGCATGAGTGAAAAAAAAAACAGAAAAAGCAAGGAGCGAAATGGAGTAAAAGAGCAGAGGAAAAAGAGGGAGTGTTTTTGAGAGAAAAAATTGGCGAAATGGGAATAAAAGGCAATTGAGGTGGAGAGTGCAAACTAATGCAATAGAGAAAAAGTGGAGGTGAGGGAGAGTTGGGTAATTGGTGGAGATAAAGGGAAAGAGGGAGAGAAAAAGTCGGAAGGGAGATAGAAATAGGACGAAAGGTTGAAAAAGTGGAAAGTTGGAGAAGCAGAATAAAGGGAAACAGATAGTTTGGATTAGAGAAAGAAAGAACAGGACGAACAGTAAATAGGTTAGTAAGAAGGTGAAAAAAACAATGGAAGAAAAATAAAGCAGTCGACGAACAGAAAGAAAAAAAAATAGGAATAAATCAAAAAGGAATGGGGAAAATACAGGTGAAAAAAGGTCAAGACGGAATGGAAGAAAAATGAGCGAACGGAAGGAGGAAATAGGGGATGAAACAAAGA
Organism: Galerucella pusilla; assembly: GCA_910591695.1. NCBI lineage: Eukaryota > Metazoa > Arthropoda > Insecta > Coleoptera > Chrysomelidae > Galerucella > Galerucella pusilla. The sequence goes on along the minus strand of CAJUYI010002766.1, from coordinate 24,239 downwards.
GAAACAGTGGTCGAAACAAAGAGAAAGTGGAGAGTCTGAAAAAACTAACTCAAGAAAGGAAACGAAGGAAGAAGAAATAGTCTGTAGAAAAAGGAGGGAATGAAACAAAGGGAAAAAGCAGACGAGGCGAAAAAAAGTCGAGTCGAAATGAGGCGAACATACGCGAAAGGGGAAAAAGAATAGAGAGAGCAAGTTAAAGAGGAACATTCAGGTGAAGGAGCGATCGAAAGACAAAAAAAGGGCAAAATAAAGGAAGAGTAACAAGTACGAATGAGTGAATGGGAGTAAAAGAGTTAAAGAAATAGATAGAAAGTGGTGAGTGAAATGAGAGCGTGACACAGATGAATGAAATTTTTCAGCCGTCATAATTACTGAAGTAAATGGAAAAAATGTGTACATCATTTCTAAAAAAAGGCAATGAAACAACACATTGTTTTGACACATCAATATATTAATATATTATTTATGTTAATTTTAACATACATAATTTTCTATGACATTTTAATACTTCCTTTATAATAACATCGAATAGATATATATTGGTGTTGTTTTATCAGTCTGTTAGTTGTACCCTTACATGTAAATAATTGGTTCGTTTTGTTGATTTTTTCCTTCTCTTGAAAAAAACTGACACTGAAATATCAAAAAAGTTCCGTCCCATATACTCAATCGTTTCAAAAGTCCCAGACCTAAGTATGGATGTCACTATTTAGTTATACCAACCTTAGTTGGTAGTCGACGCTTGCTATTATCCATTGGTTTCAATAGACACGTTTTGGTGTCACCTGCCAGTGTTTTTAGTAGGTTTGTTCGTAGAACAGTCAGAAACTATCAGAAACCGTCAGAGGCTTGTGCATTAAAAAAGAGCGTTCGTAGAAACAATTTGGCAGTTGGTGATTTAAAAATCCTTTGTTCGAAGAAAAAAAATTTGCGGTTTCGGATCAGTTGCCAACTATCAGAATAATTTGCTGACCGGGATCAAATTTTCAGTTTGAACATGAGAACATGCGTATTGCGATGCTGTAGAAAGTGACAAATTTTCACTATTTTTCTATTATGGTAGAAAAAAAAAAACATGGAAATAGCTAATCAGTCAGTTCCTTCTAAAATAAAACGTGCGTAAAATAATTTGTATGTTGTAATGCCGGACATTTGAAAAAAATCTTCTTATTAGAATGGTCAAAGAATGACACACACATTACAATATTATTTACTTATTCTTCATTTTTTCACGCTCTTCTGCAAGTGATGATGAACTTTTAGTTCATTTTTATCAAAGATATCACTTAAAATTGTCAAAATTTTCCGCCCGTTCGTACAACAAAAATTGCCATTCGATTTACAACGAATCACAAATGGAACGACAGAGTTTGACAAATTTCCAATCGATTGGAAATTCCTTTTACGAACAAACCTAGTGTTCAAATTGGAAATTACTTCCCCATCTCCTGTTTCCACCAGATTTTGCTCCCAGCAACTATTTGTTCTCAATATTCATGTTTATTTGAATCATTTCATCGGCTGCGCTTCGTATAATAGACAGTTTACATGGGCTCAATTTTTATATCCAGAGTCAGTCAAAGACAGAGTCTAATTTGTAAAGTTCGTTGCAATTAACGGTTTTTTTTTGTGTTCATTGTACATCTTATACTACAGATTATTTATCTTATATCACATGAAAATATAATTTCTACACAATGTGAATAAAAATAAAACATTCATGGTTTGAAGAGTCGTTCAAGACTGTGAAACCAACCGATTTTGAACATCACAAATTATTCACCTTCGCAAAGGTAAATAGTATAATACTATCATAACGCCTCGTAGAGTCTAGAAAATAGGCCTTTAAATGTTAATTTTGAGATAAATTCAGGAGTTTTTGATATGTGTTTACTCTGCAGTTTATTCTTAAATTTTGAGAAAAAGGCAAGAGCCAGATAAAAATCGAAAATGCATCTTTTAGAGAAAAAACTGGAAAAGGACGGACTAGGCAGAGGAAAAGTGCAAAAAATTGGAAAAATAAAATAGAGAAATGGAATAGAAAAAGAAAATAAAGAGTAAATAGAGTAAATGGAAAGAGAGGACAAGACAGTGAGGATGAAGGAATAATCAGAAGGAACGGCGAATTTAAGGCATAAAAAAGGTGGGGAAAATAGGATGGGAGGGGAAGAAATAGTGAGAATAAAAAGAATGGACAATGTGTTTTTTTTTTAAATTTTGAGAGAAGGGTTGGAGCCAGGAGAAAATGCTTTTATGAGTTAGAGAGACAGTTCAGGTGAGAGAGAGAAGAATATGGGGAAAAACGAACAGAAGGGAATTGAAGAGGAAATATATTATATAGAAAGAGAGGACAAGAGAGAATGGAAAAAGGAAGGATCAGGGAGATAATAGGGTGAAAGAGTGATCGAGAATGAGAGAAAGAAAGTGAGAATGAAAAAAAGGACAAAGTTTTTTTCAAACAGAAGGAGAGCCTGGAAATGAATGGTTGAATCAAAGAGGAAAAGTGTGTGACAAAGAAAGTGGAGTCAGAAGAAAAAGCGACAAATGGATGAAAAAGGGAATATAATAGAGCGGCAGAGAAGACAATACCAAGAAGAAGAAGGAAAAGTCGGGAAAAAAAGCGGCCAGAGGTGAAAATAAAACAAAAAATAAAGTAAAAGATGCAAAAAATAGGGTGAAAGGGAGATCGAGACGGGAAGAAAGAACGAGTGAAATAGTAAGGATGAAAAAAATATGCAGTGGTGTTTTCAAATTTTGATAAAAGGGGAGAAGCTATTTGAAAAACCTGTGAAGAAACGTTTTTCTATAATAATGGTATTTCTATCACTCCAAAGGGGTTGAAGAAAATTTATATTTTCACTACTGGTTTTCGAATATTTCTTAGTACCTTATAGGTATCGAAAAATCAGCAGCTTATCTCAAAATTCGCATTTTAATGCCTATATTCTTGGACAATTTATTTTTGGGATTTGCATTTTTTGCAAAATAATGTAACAAAAGAAAATTTCTCTATATAACTATTTGAAATCTCTAAACGACCAACGAAACATTTTTGTTTTGTTTTTGAATACAGAAATTACCATAAATGCATTTTTTTTATTTTACGATCGTATTATTTGCACAGCATTGTAAAATAAAAAATTGAGTTTAAAATCGGTGGTTTGAAGTTACATTTAGGTTTTATGATGAAAGATGGAATACCTCCCCCTAATTCTAAAAGTTTATTAAACTTTTTTAAACAATTCTGTTTTGAAATAATCAGTATAATTTTTTTTTTAAATAGGAAATGAAATTTAAAAGTTAAAAAAAAGTAATTTCTGAGAATTTTTCATCGCTTCCCAAACTTAAGTGTATGCTCTCCGCTTTTCCTCTTCATCTACCCAGTTTTTCTTTCCTTTTTCTTTATATCTTTTTCCCATTTAAGATCAGTATAACTTTGCAATGATAGAGGAAAAAACTATATCTGTGCTGATCTTTACAATTGTTACTTAAGACAGCAACTTAATAGTGAAGAGCTCCCTAGATTTATCCGTTCATTAAAGTATTCATATTATGGGTCTTCTAATTTCTAATTCTTCAAAGAAATCTAGTTTTTGTTTCTTATCCCAAATATGTAGTATTTTGTTAGGTGTTACTTAGTTACTTGTGTTTGGTGTTAAGTGGATGTTGTTTTTTTCATTAACACCTAACACAAAAGAATTAGAAATTAGATGATACTTAAGAGACCCAAAATATGAAGTCGTCAATGAACAGATAAATGTAGGGAGCTCTGTATAGATCAGCAGATATAGTTTTTCTTTATCATTGCAATCTTATACTGATCTGAAATGGGAAAAAGGTATCCAGGATATCCTCATAGAGTTAATAATATCTTAGCTTTTATATTGACACTGAGGCAGAGAGTTTTAACTCCTTTCTGAGACAGAAACTTCCAATTTTATAATTGAAAAGTATACAAAGTATAACAAATATACTTTATATATTTTGATTCTGATTATTAGAAAACCAAATTTTATTCAAAAACAGAATTGTTCAACTTTTCGAATCGTCAACAAAAATATGATAATTTTTGTTTATTTTTCGTTTTTAGTGCAGCAAATCCTGCGGGGGTGGTTTACAGAGACGAACAGCAAAATGTGTGGACTATACTTATACACCTATAGATGATTCTTATTGCAACAATAGCGAGATGGTTACAGAACAGATTTGTAACATCGAAAACTGTCCCGTATGGATATTGGCCGATAATTCATCTGTAAGTAAAAAAAAATTATTAATATTATTCAACTAAAGAACAGGGTGTTAACCCGATATCTCAGAACTATAAAACTACCACAGTATAGCTATAGCTACTAAGTCGCTAGCACGGATTGCGGATATTCTTGTTAACGGTTAGGATAGCAGATTAATTTCAAAGGCCGCGATTTGCCGTTGGCAATGACAATTGTCTAATAGCGGCATAATGTGGACGCGACCGTTGGCACGTGCCAATAATCCAGCGTGTGCCAATGATAATCGCGTGTCGGTCTCCTTCAAAGGAATCAAATAAAAACAGAGAGAGAAGTCATAAACCGTGAATGTTTTGGCAACTGTCTTTATTTCTGGAAGTTTTCTTGGTTTGATTCCTTTTTCGACTGACTAAACATGACAGTTAATTTTGACATTTTATATTTGCTGACAAGCGTCAGCTATGTTGTTATAACGCGAGGAAACATGGCGCATATCTGTCATAAACGTGCAAATGGCGTACGGTACCTATTTTACCAAGTAAAACTCAAAATACAAAGGTCACTGACAATACCAACGCCACTGGATAAATCAATATCAGTCAATTGAGGGAGTGAGAGGGAAAAACACATGCACGCGCTTGCCAATAGGAAGTCAGAGGTTGTGGTCATTATGGTTTTCGTACAACGTTGCCAGAGCTTGAAGAAGCCCATAACAAATTTGGAAAAGTGTTCTCTTTTAATATTCATAAATTGGAAAAATAATGTTGATAGAATAAATCCAAGGAAACAAGCACATCATAAAAGTAACGTTTAATTATATTTTTGATATTGTTAATAATAAAAAGACCCATTTATAATTATTATCACTATATAGTTAGCACTTCAGCTTTTTCATAGTTAAACGTGGCAATGTCGAATGTTTTCGACTGCATTCCTTTCACGGTTTCAGATAAACTTGCCAAAGTATAATTTGGAGGGTGTGGTAATTATGGTTTTCGTACAACGCTGCCAGAGCTTGAAGATGTCCGTAACAAATTTGGATAAGTGCTCATCTTTTAATATTCATAAATTGAAAAAATGATGTTAATAGAAAAAAATCCAAGGAAACAAGCACATTGAAGAATTAACGTTTAATCATATTGTTAATAATAAAAAGTCCCTTTTCTAATTATTATCACTACATACTTAGCACTTTAGCCTTTTCATAGTTAAATGTGGCAATATCGAATGTTTTCGACTGCATTCCTTTCACAGCTTCAGATAAAATTGCCAAAGTATAACATGAAGCCAGGTTATACTCTTTCTAAAATCAATATGGAGAGAAATTTTCACGCCCAATGGCGTGCATAAATCGTTTCTAACTCTTTTTAATTCAATTTCTTCGTTGATTCCCTCTCTTGTGGATTAAGATGACTTGCCTGTAGTGCAATTGAAATTTCTATCCTGTTGAGAGGAGGCTGTGTATTGGGAGAGCATGTTGGAGATAATGTAAAGGGAGGGGGAGGAATGGATAGAGATGAGTGGCATGATTAGGGGGGGGGGACTCGATATCACATAAGAGAGGTAGAAGTGATAATATGACGGAGAGAGTGTGATAGACCGCCGCCCGTCTTAAATATGTTGGGGTAGTGATTCAGAGGCGGGGGTAACAGCAAGTTTGGGGTGGGTTTGGATGGTAGCCATTCCTTTGAAAATGAGTCCAACACTAGTGGGTCCTGGACAAATTCTAACATGAGATTACCATCTAAGTCGGTCCAAATAAAAAATCCTGTTATTTCAGTATTCTCTACTATTGTAATTTTGAAAGGGTTTCCTGTTAATTCTTCCTTTTGGCACCGTGAAATCACTTTTTTAAAATATTTTTATTAATTTATACGTGTATGTATGTGTGTGTGTTTTGGGGTGACATTCACTGAGGCCTAAAAGATCTATTGTGCCCCCTTACTTCCACTCAGTTTCTGAGGAGAGTCTTAGAAACTAGTAGTTCCTTTAGTCCTATTTCCGGGAGAAATCGGATGTCTGCAGGCTTCAACTTAGGCAAATGTTCCTCTTCTATCCAGTAATCTCCTAGGTGCTGTGCTCTAGGATTCTGAAGTGCTGTGCAGTTGGAAAGTATGTGGATGGAGGTTTCTTCTTCCATTCCACAAAATCTGCATTCTTCTTCCTCCACTATTTTGAGCTTTTTCAGGTGCCCATTCAGGCGGTATTAATTTACACACCTTATTATATTTTTAAACTGTTATTACACTTTCCCATTTCATTTTATTAATCATTTTTTAATAATTTATGATAATTTTTGTAGTGTTCGTCAGTTTGCGGTAGAGGATACCGGAACCTAACCTATTACTGCGCCCTTGACGGTAGAATTCACGACATACACGACTGCGATTTAAGTACAAAACCACCGGATAGGGAAACGTGTTACGAACAAGATTGCGGACAATGGGCGCCACTGGACAGCTACCATCCTTGCTCAGTGACGTGCGGAGAAGGAATCGAGAGAAGAATGTTCGTTTGCATGAAACCTGATTATTCTGGTACCTTAGATGACTTGTATTGTAAAAATCTTCTGCTTCCTACGGAGACCAGAGTGTGTTCTAAACAACCTTGTGAAGTAAGAATAATTATTTAGTTAATTTTAATATTATTTAACAATTTTTTTTTATTTTTTAGGCGTTGCCTTTTTATAATAGAAGAGGTTCTATTTACAATGATTTTGATAATGCTATATTAGGGAATCCCTTCCATGCTTACAACACCTTTAGGTGGATTCCTGGTGATTGGTCGGGGGTAAGTAAACTTTTGATAGGAAATAGGAGGGGTTTAATTTATTTATTTACATTTAAACTGGTTTAAGCAATAATCTATTTCATTATTTTGAGTTGGTGTGCACTATCGATTCTATTTACAAAAATTTCTATCTACCATGAACGTACAGCAAAATTATTAAAATGGATTAATTTTTTGCCAAAATTTCCATCTACCATGTACCTAAGATACCGTAAGTAATGGACCAAAGTAAAATGGAAGATTCTTGGCCTAAAATATGACAATCTGGCGCAACTTCCTTTAATAAAATATTGATGATAAAAAAGATACCATCCTTGTTCAGTGACGTGCGGAGAAGGAATCAAAATAAGAATGTTTTTCTGCGAGGATGTTGCTTTGAGGTAACAGCCCTCCGCCGTCGGAATCGGGTTGTTACTGAGCAATACGCTTTCGAAATCTATGACAATATTGATGCAAATTATCAATGCTCTTGCTATATTATAGCTGATAATAAATATGCTGACATCAGCGCCTACTAACATTATTATTTTTGTGCTAATAAATGGAATGAAAATTATGAAGGGGGATTTTAAAATGCGAATATCTCGAAAACCAGTAACTTTTGGGACTAATGATAATTATACCTTTTTGTCGCAAGAATGATGCAGTTTTAATATTTTCCAATAAATAGAGGGATACCGTTAACAATAAATAAGTTGATAGCACAGTTATACCAATTACATAGATTTTGTGGCGCCCTCTAGAAAATACATAAAAATGGATAACATTTTATGAATTCCCAGGCCCTAAAACCCCTATATTAAAATTTTCACGTTTGTATATCCAAAATCTTCCAATTAGTTGAGAAAAAACATTTTTGACATTTCAACTTTGCCACCCTGTATCTTTCTATCATCGATATTTTATTAGAAGAAGTTGTGTTAAATTGTAATATTCTTAGGCGAAGAATCTTCCATTTCAGTTTGGACCATTACCTACAAACCACCCTGTAGATGGTCAATTTATTAAAAATTAATTATTTCCATCATAGGCGTACGATGACATTTTAATAAGGGGTTGGTTTATTTGTGAAAAAATTCTTTCCTTCATAGGCGTACGATATATTTTTTGTAATGGGGTTAGTATGTAATAAGTTCCATTTTGTATGGGCGTACTATACATTTTTAAAATGGATTTATTTATTTGAAAAAAATTCCATTTACCATAAGCGTACAATAAAATCATCAAATGGGGACTATTTATTTACAAAAATGTCTATCTGCAATAGACATATGAATAAGGGGTTTAATAGAGGTCAATTTACTTATACAAATTCTCATTTACCATGAACGAGCGTTAAATTTTTTCAGAGATTCATAACTTTTGCCGACAGTCCCCGTGACTGCATTTTTTCCACTTTTTTAATGTTTTTCGTTTTATTTATTTAGTGTTCCGAGACTTGCGGTGATAACGGTAAGAAGAAACAACTTTTCAGATGTTTGGATAACACGGGAATGGAAAACTATCACATGTGCGATCCCAGTTTGAAGCCCAACAACGTTATCAGATGCAATCAAACTCCATGTCCTAGATGGATAACTGGAGATTGGAGTCGTGGCTGTGATAGAAATTGCGAAAGATACAAACTAGTTAAATGCGCAGATCATTCAGGTATTTTAGTTTTAACGTATACCATTCGTTTATCTTGAATTTAATTGCAAACCTAACAATAAACAGAGTATTTGGTATCATCTTTCCTAAACTTGCGTTCAATTTCTCGTGCAAACAATTTTGTTTAATGACCTTCTCAAAAAACTCTTATGCAAAGTGTGAACTAAATCAGACCAACTGCTTAGGAGAAGATTTGCATGAACTGATTGCAGTGACACCTGCCGGAACTAATAGTGTATCTAAACAATCCAGTTACTTACTTACACAAAAAATTTCATTAAAATCGGACTAAGCGTTTAGGAGAGGTTCAGTATTAACCCGATTGCGGCGCCACCTGTAACTTTATAACCACTCGTCTGATTCATTTTTCGAATAAAATCAAAATATATAGGGTGTTCCCAAACATATTTAGTTACAGTTACCAATTATTATCTCTATATAATTTCAGGTGGTATAGTTGAAGATTTTCAATGTGACAGTTCCATCAAACCGAAAAATTCGACGAAATGTAAGTTATCAGAATGTCCTCATATCTCCAACGCAGTGTCACGAAGATATTTCGATTCTTCTGAAAAGGGTGAGGTACGATATAAATGGAAAGTAGGGAGATGGAAACCGGTAAGTTTTTCAAAAATAGAATATTCCATAACAGTTTTGTAAATTTTGTAAAAGTAAAACAAAAAATTGGCTTGGTATGATGAGTTGGTACAAAATGTATTTGATTAAAAAAGGTTTAATTGAGAAATTCGAAAAGAAATGCAGTTGATTTGTCATTACAAAATGACCAGTATAGTACAGGTGGTAATGAAAAATAGCAGTACTTGCATATGGATCTAAAGGTGACAATTTCAAACTGGAAAGTGTTTGAAGCTCTATATTTTATGTTTTGAAAAAAAACCAAAGGAAACAAATGGAAACTAAATCCAAAACTGTGGAGAGATCCATGGTCACCTATGTAGCATTAGTTTGGTTTACAGATCGAAGAAACACCGAACTGGAGCTATCAATACTTCTTTCGCTTCTTGCTCTGCACGTTAAGGGTAACTGGGATCTCTGAGAGAATTTCCAAGGACTGAAATGGATGCCAAAGGGATATTTTTTTGGAAAAATGACAAACGAAAAATGACATTTGGCATACAAAATACTGTAGAGTAGGGAGGGTGAGGTTATCGTCCATCCTGTCCTTCCCAGGAAGGTGAACAGGTCACTAGGAGACATCTCCTTTATATCGGCAAGTGTAGGCCAAGACTCACCGAACACACACTCTCTTATTGACGATAACTACGGACACTCGCATAAGACATGCCTGACAGTTTCATCTTCCTGTTCACACATCCTGCATAGAGGTGTGTCCACTAGCCCCATAGTATGGAGGTGTTTCCTTAGTTGACAGAGGCCAGTCAGAAATCCTACTGTTAAACGTAGGTTTTTCCTGGTCATCTCCAAAAATTTCTTCGGCACCAGCTTCCCTGGGTCGCCCAGGGTGATCCTGACATGACTGCATCCTTTGATTCCATCCGATCTCTCAAGGGATTGAGCGTGGGTGTAATGTTTGGCTAGTTCCGCAATTGTCGAAGTCGTTAGGCCGTAGGTGTTACTGGGTCCTAAAATTTTCCCTGGCCAAAGAATCGGCAATGCGATTACCTTTACTCCTGTCGTACCCTTTAACCCACCTGAGGATGATATTGTTATCAGCCGAGGCGTTAGCTAAATCTTGGTGGCACTCTAGTACTAGCCCCGATATAACATGTTGTCTGTTCAAGGCTAATGGGGCTTGTCTACTATCAGTGCAGATTGTTATGTTTTTGCCAGGAATTCATTTTCTGGTTAATTCTTTCGTGGCAATTGAGATACCAGCCAGTTCTGTTTGAACCACGCTGGTATTGTTTGCCATTCCCCACTTACTCCTTGGGCTTAGTGCTCTGGAGTAAACTCTAATAAAAATACTCACCAACCTCATTTTATAAAACTGGAATATATTAAAGAAAATTTCTCAAGACATAAAATAGATTGTACTAACCCATCATGCAGCTAACTTAGGCTCTTTGCCCATTTCTCCCGTGTAAATACCAAGCTTTTTCTTATTAACCACAACGCAGTATAGACACCTTGTAAACACGTTTTTGTTTTACCAAACCCACCAAAGTGCTCCAACTTTTGTGGCAAGGGTACTAGGAGACGCAACGTAGTATGCGAGGATGTGCTTAACGACATAGCTGTAGTTGACACTTTATGCAGACACCTGAAAAAACCACAAATCACGAAGCCTTGCGAACGATACAGCTGCAAATTTGCGTGGATTGAAGGGTATTGGTCAGCTGTAAGTTTATTTATATGTAAAATTTATTTTAATTGGATGTCTTTAACTGAGGAAGAGAAGCCTTTCTGTCTTGTTTTTCGTTTTGTATCGACAAATCCGATATTTTTTTTGAGGAACGTCCTAAATATACTTGGCAAAGCGTCATTGGTGCTAACGTCATCACTCGAAGAAAATTTACGCTGTATGATAGATTTTGGCGTCCACTTCGTTTGAGCTGTAACAACCGGTTGAACTCAAAAAATATATATAAGCTGAGTTCGGAATGGTAAAGTGTCAACACTTTTGGCACTATTGCGTTCGTTAATTGGTCAGAGAAAATTTAGTGCACACTATAATTGCGTTCGGTAATACTTTGGGGGTATGAATGGTGGAAACATGGTGGGACACCATTTACTCGGTAAAAAATGGTGGTGTATTGGGTGTTACACTACTGATCACACCATCCTTACACCATCAGCACGTGACTAAACTCTGCACTACACGAACACCACACTACCACCGCACCAAAAAATCCATTCCGAACTTGTCGGTGGTGATGAATCCGAAAATTCGAAAATAAACGTCAGTTGGCTGTTTGGGTGTTCCAAGTTGACCCAGAACCGACTAATGTTCTCCGTACTCAAATTCTAAAATGGTCGTCAAGTATTAAGGACAAGAACATTTGGAGGAAGCAAAAGGACTTGATTCTCACAAGTATATTCACGATGTTCGATATTGAAATGTATTTTGCTTGATCCTTGTATATATACAACTGTAATTTGTTGTATTTCTAGACGATATGAGTAGAAATATTTTGTATCAGTTATCAAAAGTGTCTCCTTATATTTTTCCCCAATTCAATTGCTTCAAATAGGATGTAAGCTAATTTTTTGATCAGATAAATTAATTAACGTTGTATCTTCAAGAGACGTACTGTATAGTACTGCCTCTCACACCTTTTTGCAGTTTTATAGTTAATACACAAGAAATACTATCAAGTACTTTTGAACCTCTTCCCCGCATAAGCTTTGAAGGTACAGTTTCATTTAAAAACATTGAAAGGTTCGGAGGAATCAAATTTAGTTTTTCTTATTATATAAACATAGAGAAGTTAGGAGGTGGGCTAACACTTATTCCATCGCACTGTATAACAAATAGAGCAATAAAAATGATGTACCACTTGAAGAAGTCAAAGCAGGAGTACCCCCAAGGCAGTACTTTATCCGATATACACTAATATTCAGATTGTAACTTGAAAACACTATTTTAAATGGCATTTTAATTAACTCAGGCTAAATAAAGATTGAGAATTTATTTTTTTCTAAGCAATTGAAATGGGGAAACTTTATTAGAACACACAACTGAATAAAAATACGTTCACAAAAAACAACAGAAAGGCGAGGCTTCTAATAACTGAAATAGTTTTTAAAATCGGTGATGGATAAGAATCAACGGTGAATTAGTACCACTCAACGAAACAATTTTACAACTTACAACACCAAATACGCACTAGACAATTGCTTTTACTAACCTACTTATTTCAATTTTAACCTATCAAACACTAGTTATATTCAAGATGCTGGAAACGCAAGTCATATAGAGTGTAACTTGTGTTCGGTATGAATTTGTTTTAAATTCAAACGTATAAATAGTATATTATTCAATTGGTGCCAAATCGGGGCAATATTGCGGATAATTTAATAGTTCGCCTTTAGGCTTTTGGTTGTACCGTGTATGTGAAAGGACCATAGTAGTCCTAATCAGGCTCAACAGTCTTCAATGAGACAGTGCTTCACAGTTAAAGATAATGTGTGAGGTGTAAGGCAGTTTCCCCATCTTCCATGCACAACAGATAGGTTCATCCCAGCGACTCCAAGGGTTTTTAGAACAGGAATTTGCTGTGTTCGTGCTTTGACGCATGGCACCAGTACTTCTGATGTTTTGTTTGAATCCACCGCATGCTGCGTGAATATCTGAGAGTACAAAAATGTTTATCCCAGTTCTTATTTCACAAAGCGAGTTTGTGATAACCTCAGTGATTCAATAACTGTGGATGTTCGTTTCTTCCGTGCCTCTTTCCATTGCAAACAAGCTCATCTCACGCGAAAACCGCTGAAGTATTGATACATCCAATTTGGCTTTCCTTTGATCTGTCTTTGGTCACCAGACTAAGGCTCTACATTTGTGTACAGTCAGTGCTACGATTAATTCCCCATGTGTTTCCTATCGGTCGTTTGGAAGCCATTAGGACCACTTTCCATTTATTTGTTTGACAAAAAAACTTACTTATTGCGTCCAGAATTAGACCCAGATACTTGACCTTCTGGGTAAGGCATGGATGAACTTTGAAGACACTTGGTAGTTTTAGTCTCTCATGCTACTTTTTCCATTGAAAGGATTGAGTGCAGGATTTACCTTTAGGCCCTCCTTCCTACACATTTTTCCATCGTTTCCAAAGCTTGTTGCATCAGCTCCGATATAACGTTGAGGTATTTTCCCAGTACAAGTATAGTCAGATCATCTGCCTCTGGGTATATAGCAACATAGTCCCTTTCTGTTCAATTCCGTCAAGAGTATATCTATGACGAGGTCCCACAGCAGAGGTAATAATGACTCCTCCCTGTGGAGCTGTGGACTGTGCTGTCGTTCTGATGGGGCACCTCTGACGTTTACCGACGTGTGTCATAGTTCTAGCCATCCCTAGCCTGGGGTTAGACTGAAAGCTTCAAACTATGATTCACCTATTGGAGGGAGTTCAGCTTGCTGAACGGGCCTGGCCAGGATAGGCATTAAGTGGATCGTTCCTTGTGGACGGTTCTCAACCTGGTCTACCCCTAATCGTCCCACCAGGTGGGTTAGTGGATGGTGTCCTTGGGTGTACTACTAATTCCAGGCATCTGGTTGAACGGGAAGAAGCCCTCGGTACAGCATCATCTGGTAGTGATGTACCTACATGCCACGAGGGAGTAGCCTTGGTCGCAAGTGCTTGAGGTGTCGGTTGTTTGACTGCAACTAGTATCCGAACTTAGCGACCTTGTACTTCTGGCAAACGTTTGAGGTGTCGGACCTTCAACTGCGTTACATTGTTGCAATAAAGTTGAAGGCACTAGTATCCGAGCTTAAGTGGTGTACGATGAGGGAAACCTTAATCCAGCCGTCTTGCCTACTTCAAATGTTCGTATGCATTATCTATGAGCATCCAGGCTTGACGGTTCCTTCCATGTGGGGTAACACGTCTAATGAGGAAGTTCATAGTGTCTGGGAAAGAGCCGAAAGACCTTAGTACGCAACGTATTACCGGGTAGCATGGCGCCTTGGGGTAAGGCCTTCCGCCCTGTGCTGTTGTAACCAAGTCAATGGGCGGTCCGAATGCGGTTGGGGTTGCTGAGCAATCAGCCAAGTTTAAGTACCGGACTCTACCACCGTACCATACCCATTGGGGTAGGTTCGCCAGCAAGCGTTTGAGGTGTCGGACCTCCCTTGCGGAGGCACTAGTATCCGAGCTTAGCTGGAGTTCTGATGGCTGGTGCCAACTATACGTTTAAGATGAATTTTAGGAAATCTAGAAACAACATAAAGGTATAATTATTAGTCTAAAAGCTTGTGCATGTTCCTACTTTAGTTGCTTATATAAGCTATGGGTTAGTTAGTTTTTTAGGTAATTTTTAAATCTAAAATTTTTCCATCAATTACTTGGTGGTATTTAAATTGTGAACGAATTTGTAGTGTTCTGCTTCATGCGGTAGTGGAACTAAAACCAGAAACGTCACATGTCACCGAGTATACAAAGGAGGTGCCGTGGATCCTATGCCATTGCCGGATATGTATCAAAATAAAATCTCCGCGCACAACTACTGTTCGGTTATTAACAAACCAAATCCGACTGCCAATTGCCTTTTGGCGTATTGTGGAGATCAATACGTATGGCGACCGGAACAATGGAGACCGGTAAGTTGTCTCTGAACCACTCGAAATTTTCTTCTCATTATTCCGTTTTCAGTGTTCGCATTCGTGCGGTAAAAAAGGTCGACAAATAAGGTTGATTCCATGCGTGAATACTTGGACCAATCAAAAAGTAGCCAAATCCTATTGCCGCGCCAACTTAAGACCGCCTAGAAAGAGGAAATGCAACCAATGGAGATGCTTCTACAAAAGTTGCAAGGAACTGAAGCAAGCTACAGGTACCAGAGAAAATAAGGATTACATCCTTTCCATTCAAGGACGTTTGGTGAATATTCATTGTTACAAAATGGACACTCCGGAGCCCTTGGAATACATCACTTTACATTCGGATACCACGAATTATGCCGAGTACTATGACAAAAGGTATGTACAAATTGAAAATTTATTTGAAATTTAGTGATAATTTTTGGATATTCAAATAATTGCCGAGGAGTTAAATTTTGGAATATATTTTGGGTAACACTCTGAAAGCTTGCGACTACAAACAAAGCCTTTTAGAAAGAATCAAGGAAATAATACTTGTGAACCATTTTTTGTTGAGCCTCAATTAGTTTTTCAATCTTGTATACCAGAAAATTTTGGCGCATTAAAAATTAAAAACACGCCACAACACAAACAACGTGGTGAAGTTAACAATTGTTGCGGCCAGACTGAGGTAATGTCACTAGAGGCGCAGACGCGTACCGTCAGAATTCGGGCAGCATGGTTGGGATGCAGACGCGTACCGTCAGAAGTTGGGTAGCATATTTGGGATGCAGACGCTTACCGTCAGAAGTCGGGCACCATGGTTTGGACACAGACGCGTACCGTCAGAAGCCGGGTAGCATGGTTGGGACGAAGACGCGTACCGTCAGAGGTCGGGTAGCATGGTTGGGACGCAGACGCGTACCGTCGAGAAGTCGGGTTGCATATTTGGGACGTAGACGCGTACCGTCAGAAGTCTGGCAGCATAGTTGGGACGCAGACGCGTACCGTCAGTGTCTGGCAACATAGTTGGGACGCAAAACGGTTACAAATGAATCTTATCAACTTAGTTTTGATGCAGATTCCAGACGCATTGCAAAGACGAACGAAAAAATGTAATATATACCTCGGAGCAGCACTGTTTATGTCTCACCTCGGTTACGCCTCGACTATTAATATACAGACTTGGTTATAATAGACAGTTTTTCGTCCATTGTACATAAATAACTATTTTTCAATTAAATCCAATGTTTACTGTCAAAAATACGGGTTATAATGAATTTTTTTTTCAAGGTTAATCGACACGAATACTTGCCCGTACAAGGGCCAAAGAAAGGACGGCTGCAAATGCGATCACATCGGCTTCGAGAGATCGG
Organism: Galerucella pusilla; assembly: GCA_910591695.1. Lineage (NCBI taxonomy): Eukaryota > Metazoa > Arthropoda > Insecta > Coleoptera > Chrysomelidae > Galerucella > Galerucella pusilla. Next base: position 7,968 of record CAJUYI010002766.1, on the reverse strand, counting down.
GATTCACCAAATTCTGGAAAGTGCGACTGAACATAACCTCACTTCGAATAATCGGCGATGATTTTACATTTTCTAAACAACTGAAAGGTAAAAAAATCGCCTACGGAACGGCCGGCGATTGTTACAGCTCGGTGCAAAATTGCGCGCAAGGCAAATTCGAAGTGGATCTATCCCATACGTCATTCAAGCTAGCTAGAAATGTAAGATGGGAGAAACAGGGATTGAACGCTTCGGCGCAAATTCGGAAAGAGGTAAGGAACGACATTATAAGATCAATTTTCAAAATATTCCATTTACCCTTGGCGCATAATGGAATTTTTACAAGGGGTCAATTTATTTATGAAGATTTCTTATTAATAGGTAAAGTGGTTATTTATTTGTACAAATTTCCATTTACCATTGGCGTACAGTGAAATTTTTACAAGGGGTCAATTTATTTATAGGAAATTTTTATTAATAGGTAAAGTAGTAATTTATTTATACAAATTCCCATTTGCCATTGGCGTACAATGAAACTTTTACAAGGGGTCAAAATATTTATGAATATTTCTTATTAATAGGTAAAGTAGTGATTTATTTGTACAAATTTCCATTTACCATGAGCGTACTAACATTTTTACAAGAGGTCAATTTATTAATGAAAATTTCAGTAGTAATTCACTGGTACAAATTTCCATCTCCCATGAGGGTACAATATAATTTTTATAGGGATTAATTGCAGGAATTTTCATCAACCATTAGAATAGGTACTATAAGATTTTTAAAAAGAGTATAACTTATTTGCAAAAATTTCCATTATCATGGGTGTACGATGGAAAATTCAAAAGGGTTTCATGAATTTTTAATTTAAATTTTGTCAAAATTCTTTACTATGAGTGCCAATATCTTTTTTGTTTGTTTTTAATTGATCAATTTTATTTTCAGTTGGACACGAGGGTAACCGGTAAATGTGGCGGCTACTGCGGTTATTGTACGCCCGATTCAAATATCGGACTAGCTGTGGAAATAACTTAAAGCACCGTTTTTGTTTTGTTTGAAAGGCTCGAGACCAAAAAGTCAATTCGATGTTTTGATAAAAAGTGAGGGGACTAGAATAATGTTACAGACTTTAAAAGCATTCCCGATCAACCTTTTAAAAAAATAAGACCGAAACTACAAAATTTTTGAACATATTTCTAGTTACCTCTTGTAATTTTGTTCCGAGATAGGTTGTAGTATTCATAAATTGCATACAAATATGCGGTGGAGCTACGAAAAAAGTTTTTTCGTCGATTACAACTGACACTAGGAAAAAACTAGCTTTTATTTCATCTAACCAACTCCCTTCATCGACCCACAACTAATCATATCTTCTCCTTCATCAACAAATGAATAAAACTTTTTCTTTACTTCCTTCACTTTTTTTGTTCCACATTTTTCATCCTCACCGTATACTATACCCAGACTTATTTTTTAGACAGTTTCCATGCTTTAGAGCAATAGACGTATAAATGATCGAAATTCATAATTTTTTGAAAATGTCTTTTTTGCGTTCCACACTTTTCATCCACCCTCTATTCTACGCTTGAAAAACAACTTTTCTTGCAAATACAGTGTTAAGTTTTCAAAATTCCCATAATTTTAGAGCCTTGTGCATATATGATCGAATTACATAATTTTTGGTCTATTTGCCCCTTTCATGTCCAACACTTTCCATCCACACTGTATTATACGCTTTAAAAATCACTTTCATACATTTTTCTTCTAAACATATAAATAGTAAAATAACTCTTTTACCACATTGTGGCGTAGAGTGAAATTATTACTCTTTTATACTTCTTTCTGTCAGTGGCTAGTTTCAACTGTAATAATTCTCGTATTGTCTGATCTCAAGTCATTCTGAATCCACCTTTCTCTTTATTCTTTTGAATTTTCGGTTCCCATATTTCTTTAGTTAATGTAGTCACCATACTCTGCAAATGTCCCCACCAACCCAGTTGTGTTTCCTTAATGTACTCCAAAGTTTACTGTATTTCCAGTTATTCTCTTATTATTGTGTTTTTTATCCTTTTCTGTTACTCCTCTTATAGGTACTGGTTGAAGACTTCATTCCTTCCGTTAAAATTTTATTCTTTTGTATTCTATCAAGTATCCAAAATTTCCTTTTGATTAATAAAGTTTTTATCCATAGAGCAATATAAACAGATTACTTCATTTTTGAACTATTCTATTTATTTCGGCTTCCTGAATTCCACCCTGATCTAACTCTACTCCAAGATACTGAAATGATTCCACTTGTTCCATACTTTCATCTCACATACGTACCTACATATTTTCATCTTTTCTGATTTATCATTTGTTGTAGTTCTCTTTCATTGTGCAAATATGACAATGTCGTCTGCATACGCTTCATTTGTTATTTCTATGCAAGTTTCTATGTTCTACCATATATTTTCTACATTTATTATTTCTACCAAAAGCACAATAAAAAGAAATGGACTTAATCCTCCTCCTTGTCCACTTTAAATTATGAACGATTTTGATCTCCCTATCATGGCTTATAACAGTATTTAGATATATTTTTTGTACAATTCCTATTGTTTCATTATCTACCCCTCATTTTTCAGATATTTTCCACATTTTTTCCCTTGATACCATGTCAAATGACTTTTCTAAATCTATAAATACAGTCATTATTTAATATTCCCATAATTTTAAAGCCTTATAGATATATATGATTGAGTTACCTAATTTTTGGTCTAATTCCTCCCTTAATGTTCCACAATTTTCATCTACACTATATTCTACGCTTAAAAAATAACGTTCACACATTTTTCATTCATATTCAGTCATAAATATTAAAAATTTCCATCATTTTTGTGCCTCGTAGATATGAATCATCGAGTTTTTGACAATTTTTTGTGTTCCATACTTTTCATCCACACTGTATTCTACGCTTAAAAAACCTTATAAATGAAATAAAAGCAGTTTACTCGTAAAAAGACAATGAGTGGTATGAATAAAAACAAAGTACATGCTAATACTAGAAGTATTAGCATTTTTTATAAAGTAGGTACTTCAAAACTAAGAAGAAACTTCATTTTAAAGTAGATACTTTTAATTTTTCCGGAAGTTACTATACTAAGTAGCACTCTCGTGAAAATAACCTAAAGTATTTACTGCAATTTGAAGTAGCGACTTCTTACAGCAGATACTTCGATTTCAAGAAGAAATAATATTTGCTAAACGTTAGCGAAGTTGGTATAATAGCAGCTTCTTGAGAATTCTACGGTTAGTTTTGTTTGAAAATGGATGGAATACACAGAAGAAAAATATTCAGTGCATAAATATTGGTTTTTCAAGGGCTATATCTTTTGCAAACTTGATGGCAGGTGTAATTTTTTTATCCAGCAGTATCTTGAAATCTTCTAGCATTATAACAAATGCTAATTGTATGTCTTCATTTTGGGACTCTTCTTGCTGGAGATTTCTTCATCTGAAGACATTTTACACAATCACGAGCACACTTCATTACTTTTAATAATTTAATTGACAACCAAGAAAAAAGCAAATAATATTTCGGGTAGTTTCGAGAGTAGTCTCGGCAATTTTGTATAACAACAACAATGGAACAGAAAATCTAATAAACTTGTCATGACCTGGGGGCCTATTCTCGAATGTCGAATGACATTTGTCGTATTCGACATATGTCGATAGAAATTGTCGCTCAACATTGGCATCTGGCATTCTCAAATGGGTTCGACATCTAAGTCGCGTGAGATAAATTTTGTCGAATAACATGAACTGGCAACACCGAAATTTTGATATTATATCGTGTTCCATGCCACTTCTCTTGTAAAGTTGTAAAATAATGAAATGACGGTAGTAGTTATATGATCTGTGATGACAGTACTGATCAGGTACTGATTTGGTTATTTGTTAGAAGTTAGAATGTACAATGTACTTACTCGAATGTAGAACAAGAATAACAAGATAAACATGGAAAGTGAAACCAAAAAAAATTATTGCACCCAAAACCAGAAACGAACATTAATAAATTTAATGCAAGAAAAAGAAAATGAGCCTCTTTTATCTGGAAAATGTTCAAATAGCAAGGAGTAAGTGACAGAATATTGCCTCCATTCTAAATTCTGCCCCCGGAGCCTCGAAAGACTGGAATAATGAAGCTCTCTAGCTAATTCTTTAGTTAATCTGAACGTTTCAATAAACTTTGTCAGATAAAAACGTAAAAGCGCTTCTATATATTCCTCGTCTCTCTCGAGGCCGCTGATACATTTCTTGATTTTCTAAATTTTCAATAGCAATTAATAAAACTGCCATTTTCTCTCTACAAAAATTTCTGAAACAGAACCTAACAAAAGTATTAAACAATGTTTTGAGTGTTTTCACTTTTGACATGTATAACGTTAACCTATAAATTTCGCAAGTAATGAAATTCTCGCGTTCGACATAAATTGTCGATTGCCTTTGACCATTCTACAATTTGTCTCTCAAAAATTTGCGAAGGCGACATTTGAGAATAAGAATATTCAGATTTTATTCGACAAAGAGGATTTCTCGCATGAGACAAAATATGACACGGTTTGAGAATAGGGTCCCTGCTCCCCGAGCAGTAGGAGTGGGAGATGCTGCACATGTCGGAGCATATACCATGCATATCCTACGGGCTGAAAGTAGATACTACAAACAGTATAGTGAATACTTCAACGTTAAGCAGATTCTACCGGAACTGACCAGATGCTTCATGATGGAGCAGATACTTTGAAGTAGATCCTTAAATTTTGTAGTATTAGCATGTACTTCGTTTTTATTCATACCACCCAATCTATTGCTATGAACTACACTTTGCGTTAGCTTGTAAAATTTTCTATAACACCGCTTACATCAACAGAGAAGACTTCAATCGTATTATTAAAAAAAAGTGCGGAATAAGTTGAAAATAGGAAAAAATATCTTATTTTTATATAAAATTTCATATTCTCGACTTACGACGTACAAACTGCCCAGTATTGTAGTTTTTAAATGATAAAGAAAAACAGAGCAAAAAATTACTATATTAAGTTAGGTTAAAAAACAACTGCCATACCAAAATACTTGCTGATTATTAATTAAAATGGATTTGTAATCTAATCTATAAAAGATTTTGTCGACCATATTATACTGCCTAAGGGATTTACGGGGTCGAATATATCGAATGGGAAGTGTCTATTTCCAAAATTGTACAAATAAAAAAATGTACTTCATTTTTAATGACCAGATCTTATTCAATCAGACCCAAACGTCACCCCGTTCGGTATTTTTTTCAGTATCATGACAAAAATGTGATTAGGTCGACAAAATAAACAAGCTGCCATATTCTTTTTAGTTGAATCCAGTATTTAAGAAATAAAAAGTGTAAATAAAAAAAAATTACGAATCCATATTTAACATATTTTTTTTTACTACCTCATATTGAGGTGTTGTATTTTAAGCGACATACCCATAACATTTATCCTAGTTTTGCCACCACAAACATACCCAAGTAGGTACTAACAAGTATATTATATATTTTTTCTTTCTATTTATTCAAACAAATTGTACACTACATTTATAACGATCGATTTTTAAATATAGACAATATAGATTATGCCAAAAAAATATTTTTCAAATACTAGGCTGCGTTCGAGAAGCTGGTTGTTGGTATGAATTGGTATGCTAAACTCGCTCTAGGTTTTCTAACGACGATGGAGTGTTTTGTTTCAAGGTTATGTTTGTTCGGTTGTTGACAACTTGACAAATCAAATTGAAAATTTATCCATTCAAATCTTTGCCTGAATAAGTGAATAAGTTTCAGGGAAACTAGAATATTCACTTATTAAGGAACATAGGAGCGAGTTGCTTATCAAGTTTGTCCAAAATTAACCAATTGTCATATCCTGCTCATTTTCTACCAGAATATGTCTACTTTTTTCCAATGTAACGTTCCATACTTTCCCTTTTTTATAATTTATTTAATAATTTATAATTAATAATTGACATCTAAAAGTTCATATCGGCAGAATAAATTCAAATGCTTAAGCTGTCATATGTGACTTTTTTGTCAGCTTAAATCTTACCCTAGTCGGGACTAGAGCTTTTGGTGCGCGCACCAGTATGTGACAACCATCTTTTCGAATGCTACAGCACCGTACCATTTTTGTATACACTCCGACTTTTCGAACGGCCACTGTGTGATTTTTATACGACACACCAAATTTTCGAACGCACCGCTATACTATATTTTGCCATTTGACTATTGTTTCCACCTCTATTAATACCAAATTTCCACAAGCAACTTTTGAAATTGTGATTCATAACCTTAAATTCAACTTATGTCCTCAATACACCCCGCACTGGAGTCAATTGTCTTCCAATACTTCTGAACTAAATTGTAGTCCATCAGTCTGTTTTCTCTACTTAGTTCCCGAGGAAAGTCCCAGAGACTAATAGGTCCTTTAGTCCTGTTTCCCGGAGGAATTTTGGGAGATATCTTCAGGCTTCTACCACGGAATACTGTAACAATCGGGAGGGTCTCTTGCCTTAGAACAATAAGTACGCGCAGCTTTTGTGCGCAGTGACAGTCTGTCGAAAAAAGGATCACATTTCGACGTTTCCTAGATCACGCCTAGATTGCTGTTTGTGTTCATGTCGTTAGGAAGCTGTTGCCAGCTTTAACATTGGGATCACAAATTTGAAGTGTCATTTAAATTTCTGTCTGACATAGATCAAAAGAGCTGACGGAGAGAGACCCTTCCGATTGTTATAGTATTCCGTGCTATTGTTTCTACCACTATTAATACCAAATTTACACAAGCAACTTTTGAAATTTTGAAACTTAACCTTAAATTAAACATACATGTCCCCAATACACCCTGAACTGGACTCTAGTGTCTTTCCAATCTTTTTAAAACTAAATTGTAGTTCATCAGTTTGTTTCTTCTATTTAGTCCTGTTTACCGGAGGAATTTTAGGATATCTTTAGGCTTTTACTTAAGTAAATATCCCTCTTCTATCCAATAATCTCCTAGGTGTTGAGCCCTACGATTCTTCACAAGTATGTGGATGGAGGTTTCTTGTTCTATGCCTCATAATCCACATACTTCTTTCCCCACATTTTGTCAGGTGACCATGCAGGCTACAATGTCCTGTTGGATCCCTGTTAAAACTCTTAGTGCAGTTTTACTTTGACTTGTGCATTTTTTAGATCTCAACAGGTTGTAGCAGAATCTGTCTCTCCAGTGGTCAGATATCTTTTTTCAGCTTTGCTTATGTTTTCCAATATTACATTGGAGCTCACACCGCAAAAGGGTTCCTTAATGGTTTATTCCTTATTCTGCTCTTTATATACTAAAACTAACTGGCCTGGTTGGCATTACTAGCCCCTAGTATCTCAAGATGACCCTTTAGATCGCCGGGATTCAAAGATTCAGCCTAAGTTAGCTTGTAGGCATTTTGCAAAATGAAATATGTAGATGTAGTGGTGGAGGACTAGCATTACCTCCAAGGTCCTGCACCCTTGATTCCCATCTAGGAAGTTGTGTGAAAATAGCAAATAACAAAGCCTCTAGTATATTAAAAAGTTACTTTTATTTTTCGATAAATCTAAACCTTCATCATTCTATATTTTTTGGTATCTTCTGTATTGTCTCTGTAACGTATAGTGCGCTCTGTGGTTCGTCCTTGTCAACTGTCACTTGTCTGACGCGAAACATATCGTGTTCCAGCCTGCAAGTATTAGTATTGTGCCTTGTTAAACGACTCACAGTAAAGCTCATTCGAGTTAAAAAAATAATACTTTAGTTGACAAGTGACAGTAATGACAAATTCGACCCACCTATGCATTACAGTTTTTGTAGTGAAACATCAATTGTAAATAATAATTAAATGGAAAACAGCTAGTCTTTAACAGAATGTATCCCGTTTTCTTTTTGTATTTTCTCTTTTAATTTA
>CAJUYI010002765.1:0-28272 GCA_910591695.1 Galerucella pusilla | reverse complement strand
CTCTTAAAATATATTTTGGTACGTCTATGAAATCTACTTAAATGCATTATTTATTACTCCTCGTACTTTCTGTACAGACTATAGATAACTTAGTTCTAAAATCTAATTTGTTGATAAAATAGCACTGCACAATGAATTATGAGAGCAAAAAAAAATTTTTGACAAGAGAAACTCTATACCCCCACGTTGATTTTTGCTGGGCAACAATTAATTTTGTCACTGAAGTAGCTGGTATAGTTGTGCTCAAATGTTAAATTAACTGGCTGAGTAGAGTATATTTTTATGTTCAGCCTCCTCTCTTAAAAAGTTCACGAGTCGCCACTGGTAACTTCGCATGCATTTTGTGATGGATTTTCCAAAAATATCTTTCTCTAATTCGTTGTATCCTCTTACCACGTCTCTGATTAAAATCACAGATAGATTTCTATTATTCATCTTAATGATATGATATCGGAACCTTCACAGACAAAGGGATTAAAATAAATATCATGCAGGTCTTGGTATAATAATCTTCAGATAATTACGAAAATCGATAGCTGTCAGATTGAACAAATAGAAATTCTTTTTAATGTTTGTATAATATTTTTTTCCGTTTAAAACGATTTGGAACTCTATTAATTATAGAGGATATGAAGGTACAGTCTAAGTTAAATGAAACGCACAGGTTGAGACTGCATTACTTAAACACCTGGTATCTCCATCAAACAGATTTACGTATTTTAGGTCAGAATTGAAGTTTTTCTAATATATAAATACATAAATCATTGAAACTAATCGAATTCTTATGAATTTTGGTTCTGGCCTTGTGCGTTTTATTTGTGTTTGACTATACGTCCAATTTGTAAGTGTAAGTAAAATTTTCCACACTGTATATTAAATCCCACTAATTCATTCCGTACAAATATCAAGCGAATCAGTGCGGCTATTTATATCCCAAAAAATGTTTCTGGTATACAATTTTTCATTGATTAAATGAACAGAATACAGTTGACACTTTGGAGAAATTGTATGACTATGTAGCACTTAAATCAATGATTATTTCTAGTGGATGCCCCCAATTAGTCTAACACAAAAAAAAAGACAGGTGCAGCGGTAGCGTAATTTACTTACATCGCGTGATTTATCATGATTTAAATGAACGACCCACCTATTTCCTACAGGTAGTTGGTAAACAATTGAAATTCCCCTAGAAAATAATTTTAAAAATAAATTAAATATCATACAGTGAAAAATTTAACTGCTACAACGCTCGTAACAACATATTTTTCTTTCTACTTCCATCAGTCACGACCTTTCCAACATTCGTTGTTCCACACACCAGCTATGACGGATTTAACCTGGTTTGTTTGTGTGATGCACATGTTGGTGAATTACATTCAGGTGCTGGAAAGCTGGATCTCGAAATATTATAAGTGTATGCACTGGCGGAAATTTCAGAAAAGGGGTCAAAAAATACCCTTAACGTCCATTTTTCGAATTCAAATAAAGAAAGTGAAAATTTGATGGAACTACTTAGCGAGGGATTGTGATATTTTAGTTAAAAACCAGTTTTTACTTAAATTACGAGGGTTGTTTTTCAAGTGTTACATTATAGATGGCGCCTGTCAACAATAGGCATGACGACAGTCACTAAGAATCACTGAAATATTGATTTGATATAATTATGTAAGATACGGAGATTCTAAAGAAATTACTTATTCTTATGTTACATATAATATGTTCACATTTATTTTAGTAAAAATATAAGCACGAAATTTAACCATCCGCCATCTTATCTCAAACACCAATCAGAAGAGAGTGACGTCGTTCTTTCGCAAATATCTATGATCCGAACCGATTTCGAACATCTGTTTTGAATTTCCCTTGTTGTTTGTTGGCTTTGCTTGGTTCATGTGATATTTTCTCGTTATAAACTATTAAGTATTTCTTTATTACCACCAAAAAAACCGTTTTTTCAAAAACGCCCAAAAGAAACATTAGTTCCAATGTCAAAACCAACTGTCATGTATAGTTTTTGACTAGTTCTTCATATTTATAGTCCTCATTCATTTGAAGATATGATGTTATTGATTTTGAATTGGGAAGGCCTGTGATTTTTATAAGTTGCTGCTCGCCCATCCCCTTTTTAGCGAGATTAGAGACAGCCGTAGGTCGTAGCAAGTTTTCTCATTTGGTTAATGTTGTAGCGAAACTGGATGATTTAAACATTCACGTGGTTCAAGAGCATTTCTTCCCTACACTGAGTAATCATCCAGACTTAGACCTTTCTTTGCTTTCTCTTTGTTTAGAATGTGCTTCTACATGTTTCATTATCTATACAGTCTCTTACAGTTATGTAATGAAAGGTGAATATTTTTTTCACTAAATGAACCTTGGGAGCTCCTAAAACGTTGAATATTAAATAAGATTTTTCAAAATACTATCATTTGGTACATTTTTAACTGTCTTACGGTAAATTTTTGAAGCCTTAGGTATTATAAAACGTTTCCTTCTGAAAAATACACCGCTACGCCCATCGCAACAATATCCAGATGGCTTCCAAGTGTGCACCTAACACCGCAACCGAATCCTTTTATTTTTTCAATGGCAAGTTCAAATGAATCTCAATAATAATAAATGTGAACAACATATTTACAGGGCGAGAAAGATATGCGAAAATGAAGCATTTATCAAACAAAAAGGATTCAATTCAAACATACTTGCGCAATTCTAAGATTTATTACCAGAAAATTTCTATTAGGAATATTCACACGAAAACTAGAAAATGCATGCTCGCTCTTTCTCATACACAATTCGTAATTTGATTACCTCTCGCTATACCCCATACTTTACATATAAATAGAAAATCCCACTTCTGAAAACTTTTTTGAACTTCATTTGGCGCAATTTAAATTCTCGTTCTGGTGAAGATATGGAATTAGATTATTTCTATAGAAAATCTGTGCCGCTGGCGTTTGCTAAAAGGATTTTGATATGTACTTATAAGGGCTTTATATATACCCTGTGTCCACTTAAGTTCGCACCATATGGGAAACTGTTTTATTATCAATTTTAGGAAAAAAACTTATTCTTCATAAAAAGTTCTACATGCTCTAAAATCTGAAATACAATTATCAAATATCAATTTTTTTTAGTATTATACCAGGTTTTTCAAAAAATATAAACTTTACTCAAGAGTAAAGTACCTTTAAATTTGACAATATCGAAAAATAGTATTAAAAAAAGTTGATCAGAACTGACAACTACGTTCAAATACGCAATTGCATCCATCTCGTTTGAAAGGCATTGACATTGGCTACATATCCATATTAATTTTGTTTGGGTTTAACTAATTTTGACGGAAAAATTAAATAAATACCAAAATTATTATTTCACATTTAAATGTTGAAGATTTTTCAGTCCGCCTCTGGTTAGTTGTCAAAAAAATGGACGTTTTTAATTTAATAGTATTTGTTGCTCTGCAAAGTTTTTCTAAATAGCTAAAATATTTAATTTTATTATTGTTTAACGAGACGTTTAAGAGTTTACATTGGCAAAATGGTACGTACTCAAGCCGACAAAGTAGCAGCTATCTTAATAATTGGTGAATCTATAAATAAATCTCCATGAAGCGGAACGTTTATTTAATGAGAGATACCCAGATCGCCCTATCTCGAGAACTTATTTGAGGGAGCTTCTTCACAAGTTTGAAGCAACAGGTAGTGTTCAAGATGCCAAACGATCTGGTCGACCAACATTTAGTGATGATAAAAAAATTGATATAGTTGCTGAAATGGTAGTAAACCCTACTTCCTCTTCAACTAAAGTTGCGTCTATCTGTGAAGTAAGTAAAAGTACAGTACAGAGAGTGTTGGCTAAAAATAAATTTCATCCATACAAGTTAAAAATGGTGCACCACCTTTCGGATGACGACCTCGACAGAAGACTCGAATTCTGTGAATGTATGACAAATAAAATTAGTCAAAACCCACATTACACAAAAACAATTTGTTTAAGTGAAAAAAGTACTTTTTGCCTCAATGGAAATGTGAATACTGTAACATGCTGTTCAGCTGTTACGTTTTTCGTCTAAAAAAAATTATTTCATTTAGTGGATTTTTTGGCTCATTAGTCACTTCCTCCTAAATTTCTACTAAATTTCTAATCATGCCGTTTCTTTGTCGCATTAGCCACTCCGAAATAAAACATTAATTTTTATCAAATTCCCCTCCCATTTATGTCTGTAGATGTTCGAAATTTCAATTTTCGAGTGGACTCGTTCTTTCCTCTAACTGCCACATAGAAGGCAACAGTCATTTATATTTTATTTGTTTTTTGGTGAACAATTTCTATTGTCTGGTTGGTAAGTTATTATTGTATTTTCCCTAGGTTATTTTCTAGTGCTTACAGCTTATCTATTTATTTATTGCTTATTTGCTGATTTGCATTTTTTATGTATTTGAGGAACAAAACGAGTAGAATAAAACAGATCACTGTTAAGTTGTATTTTGACACGTGGAGTTCGGGTTTTGTATGCGCTATAGCATAAGCTCCTTTTTTACCTGATCTGTTCTATTTATTCGTTCCTTCCTGATGTATTTTTCTAGTTCCTTATCCCTGTTTTCTCTTTTTTCCGCAGCTCTGCAGCCGGCAAGTTATATTTTTAAGGCAACTTTAAGGCAAGTTTCACCTCCGAAGGCATCTTCAGTCCACTCCGTTCCTGCCCGTGCACGAGGTCCACAGTCTGCCGAAGAGATTACCGCCACCGCCGCCATCGCGCTAAGAGCTGCAAACATCCTCAGCCCTTTAAGATAAGTTCCTTCGTCTTATCTATAGCGTGTGTAAGATTTGGATTTGGCGTGTTAATTACAATTGGTATTCTTCTCGTTGAATTTTTGAAATATTCAATTTATGTTGAGTTTCAAATAATACAATAAATAATTATTATTCCATCCTTTGTATTGATTATTCAATAATTATTGAATTGGATAAACGTGTTCGGGAATAAGTAGAATAAGTAGATTCATTTCATTTTTTTTTAGTAACGTAAATTTAATTTTTTACAAGGTGTTTCCAGCTTTCCACCTTTTGTTTCTTGTTTTAATTGCTTCGTTCGATTAAAAAGCTGGTGGCGTCCAATTTAATATTAATTGTACACCCCATCCCAGTGATAGTGTATAAAATAGTTTAATTGGTGCCGAATTCCACTCCCTGAGGTGGAGTGCTCTAGCCTGGGGCAGTTTCAAGTTGCAATACACAAAATGTAAGGTGTTGGAGCGACACAAATCCTCACACCTTTCGTGAACAACATACCCAATTTCCAGAGAAAGTCAATGTTTGGGCAGGTATTTTGGGAAACCACATAGTTGGTCCTGTTTTCCTAAATTCAAATTTAAGCGGTGAAGTGTATCTGGAGATGTTACAAAATGCAATTGAGAAGTTAATTCTAGAAATTCTGGAAGATAATCCAGATGAATTCGGCCATCTGGAAATAACATTTCAACAAGATGGTGCTCATGCACATTATTATGGTGCAGTGAGACGTTACCTGGATGAAGAATATCGAGGTAGATAGATCGGCCGGCGAGGTCCTATAGAATGGCCAACTCGGTCACCAGATCTGACACCATTACATTTTTTTCTATGCGGGTGAACCAAGAACAGAAGGATGTAAGAAATCATCCAAAACTATTCTCTGGATTTTTTCGAGTATTCATTGAATTTGACTGACAATCATTTAAAATTACATTCTGTAATTGTTTGTGGCATATTATTACGATGAATGTCCAGCACTAGTGAAGTAAGCAATTAAAATTGTAGTGTACATCACATTCCAGGATAATTACATAAATTGTAAGCGGTTGAAGGAGATAAAAGGATAATGACAATGTAAACGTTTATGGCTAGTTTGATTTTCAATTATTCACTCAAATCCACACTAGGAAATGTCATAAATCATTTAAAAATCAATCAACTACAGGCAAAAATAGAAACTAGATAACCTTTTTTGTATTTTGTTGGTTTTTTATTAAAACTCATTTTTTTGTGTATTTTGTGGTTAGCAGTTTTTCCCATGAAAAATATTTTATAATAAAACACACTACACATAAATATTCGACGTTTTACAGTTTTTAAAATGAAATAAACAGAGCATGTTTAGAGCCATCAACTTTATAGCCAATAGCAAAGTACATCCAGCACATGCAATGCCTCTTACCGGTATTCCCAAGTCTATCGTAAAACGTTTCAAATATCAAATTCAAACTGAAACATAAAATTCACCTACCAAGAGAAATATTAACGGGCCCACTTCATGTGTAATGAAACTACTTAATTCAATCAATTCCTTTTTAAACCAAAATAGTGCTAGGCTGGAAAAACCTTTTTAGAAACCGTAATAAAGTGATAGGGAAGGTCAGATTAAAATAAAGCATTAGTCAAAGTAAGACGACTGCATTAAGAACTTTAACAAGTGACACTAAAGACTGAATGTGTCAAAAAAACCTCCATTCACATATTTATAGCACTAAAAATGTGTACCTGTTTTTTGGTATACAGACGGGTCAAAGACGTTAGACGACTAAAACGGACGCATCCCAACTCGTGCCCACTAATCCCTTAAAAGGTACAAGAGTAAAGGTCTCAATAATCTGTATACCTAACTCGTGCTCGATTGAAAAATTTACCTGTTCAAATTACCATCCCATCTATAGGAACAGGTATTATTGTTAAATTGGGTTTTCCTGAAGTACTTACTAGAAAGGATTTTGTTTCGGGTTTGATATTTATGAATGAGTTAGTTTTATTTCGTAATTGGGAGGGTTAAGAGCAGCTCTATAAACATGTCGATTCGCGAAAGTATCAAGTAAACGTGGGAAAATATTATTAATTGTAGAACAACACAAATTTAATCAAAGCAGCAAAAAGTTAACATCTGGAGAAATTAAGTGGGTGTGTGTGAATAGAAAGTGTAACGCATATTTTCGGACAATCGGTGATTCTTGTGGTCGTGTAATAACAGAAAAAGTGTTAACTCATAAACATCATGCAATAGAAGACATATAGTGAGTGCATCTGCTAAACGAAAGGCCCTTGATGACATTTGTGAAAAGCCTAGCAAAGTTATTCGAAAATGTTTTGAATCCAATTCAAATGAACTTAAAATGAATGATTTAAATTGTATAAAAAAACAATTTATTATGAAAAACGTAAAAAGTTTCCAAAACTTCCATCAAATGCCGAAGAGGTGTTTGAAGTTTTAAACAATATCAATACACGCACTTTACAAGATGAGAACTTTGTACTTATAAACGATGTTGGATTAAATTTAATTGTATTTTGTACTGAAACTAATTTGAAATTTCTCTGTGAGTGCACTACACTTTACATGGATGGGACGTTTTCGTATTGTACAAAGTATTTTTTACAATTGTTTACAATCCATGGCCTACGTAATGGACATTACATACCACTTGTTTTTTGTTTATTGCGAGATAAAAAAGAAGACACCGACAAAAAATTATTTCGCAAATTAATTGATACGTGTAAGGATAAGAATTGGAATCTACTGCCTGAACAAATAGCAATTGATTTTGAAATCGGCATTCATAATGCTACGCGATTGATTTGGAGTGAAGCTAGATTGATAGGCTGCCGATTCCATTTAAGTCAAGCATGGTGGCGAAGAATTCAAAATTTGGGACTATGTTTTTGGACCCAGATTTAGTTAGCGACTTCTTCGTTTTTGAACTTATGGAAGAAAAGTCCAACGACGAAGATTGTGTGCGTTTGCTGATTATTTAGTGGAAAACTATATATCGGAAGAGGCTCGTTTTCCTCCTAATATATGGGCAGAAGCATCAGCTAGTATACACAGAACCACGAATGCATGTGAATCATTTCACAGCCATTTAAATAGTTCATTTTATAATGCACATCCCTCATTATTTGTTTTCGTTGAGGTATTGCTAAGAATTCAGGAAGAGACTTACATTAAATGTCGCAGTGTAGATAATACTAAAATCGTGAGAAATGCAACAAGGAAAAAACATGATTTCCTAAAAAAGACTATAGATAATTTTAAAAATAAAAAGATATCAACATTTACTTTCGTTAAAACAGTATCATGGTATAATAGTATTAATAATATGTAGGTACCTAGTTCTAAGTTTTTTATGTGCAATATATTTAATTAATACGTTTTATAGTAGTTTTATTTCAAATAAATGACAACTGTATATGTAGGTCTTGAATATTTAATTATAATAAATAAGAATTAAAAACCGCAGTTCCGATGCACCCGGGCACGAGTTGGTGTATTAATTTTCTACCTGGTTTTTGAACGGGCACGAGTTGGTCAGTGATTTTCGGGGCCAGGTAATAACGGGCACGAGTTGGGAAACGCCGACTAAAACAGATTAACGATCACATTCTTTTAGAGTGTGGGAGGTGAGGGCGGGAAGTTAGGGCGGGAAGTAGGGGTGTGTAATATGACACTTTCTAACCTTCAATGCGTTAATAATTACAGCATTACATACCGTCATTTGTATTAATAATTTTTGGAAATAAAAGACGTTTATTATTATTATTATTATTATTATTATATATGGTTGTGAATAAAAGTACTTTTCCACTATATATTGACATAGTTCAATTAAAATTTAATTTAAACATGAGAAAATTTTGAATATTCCCCTGTCTATAACTGTCTGAAATTGCACTGGACATGCCGGTCGACGTTGTTATAATATTTAATCGTTTTGTTGAATTAAATAAGTGACTGGGCAGGAAAGGCTGTGGGGTCGTTCAATATATTTTTTTTAAACTTGTAACTATCCCAAGAAATATTACCAGTCGATTATCTTTTTTTAGATGGACCTCATTTTCATCAGACTATCGAAAGGAAGTATGACATTTCACCAAAAGCAATGTCTAAGATTCTCTCTATTTTTACATTGATTTGTACTAGATTTAAAATTGTAACGAAATAACGGAAAATAGAAATAGAAATTCGCCACAAAACAATGAAAATTCAACTCTAGTAGAATCGGCAACATAAAAATTGAGTTAATCATGAAATTGCAAAGCATGTTACAATCTTTTCTTCGAATTCCATGCAAATATAAAAACCTAGCGTGATTTGACAAAAATCAGTTGTACGATAAGGAAAAATTACGTGACCCACGAGATTAAAAAAAAATAACATTCTAATAACTTTTTAATCAAAAATGAAGATTTAGGGTAGTATATTAACTTGTAATATTGTTGTTAAATTGCCACATGAATATTTATACCTACATAGTAGAGTGGCGGTTTCTGGCGGATATTTAAGGAATTATAATTACAATTCGTCACAATTAAGATAATTCTTAGCCTACTATAGAACCAAACAAAATTTCAATGTCAAAATATTTTATCACTCAACATATTCTCCTCTTAATCGGGTGCATTTATTACAGCAAACCTGCAACGTCTCTAGACCTTCCAAAAAAATGTTTTCCTCCTACCCCTATATAAAGTACACACTTTCCTCCCTCAAATCAGGGATGAAAGTTATATTTTTTCTCCCCCTCATTTCAAGTAAGTTGTAAACGATGAAATTCATTATATTCATATTGTTTCCATAATTTCTTGAACATCCTGTATATCCTGTTTTTTGGGAAAAATCAAACATTAATGTTACTTCAACGTAGTTCTTCAATACAAATTTCAACTTCAGGAATCTTAGATATACGTTTTTTGAGTTCAGAATAAGAAAAGCATAGTAAACACGGCGACTGACTTTTGAGGTGCAAAGTCGCTACATTCATTAAACTTAGTTGAATTTTTGAAAAATGGAGAGCGATTCAAGTGATTTTGAATTTCCAAATACACCACCTAATATTAAGGAACAAGCTAACATAGCGTCATTAACCTTACTACCACAAAAATCTAAAGACAGGTATGAAAAACCATATGCACAATATAAGCAATGGGCTGAAGACAACAAGATACATAAATATTCAGAGAATGTTTTACTGGCATATTTTTCACTACAAAAAAAATCATTAAAAGCTTCAACACTTTGGTCTAAATATTCAATGCTACGCACAATGATACAAATGAAGGACAATGTCGATATTAAATATCTAAAGTTGATTGCATTTCTAAAACGTCTAAATGCCGGATACAAACCAATTAAAGCTAAAACTTTTACAAGAGAAGAAATAAATACATTCTTAATGGAAGCCCCCGATGATGTTTTATTATTAATGAAGGTAAGAAATGAGATCCCATGCAAATAATTTAATTTTTGATATAAAATATTCATAGGTAGTTCCTGTTATTGGAATTTCTGGAGCATGTCGATGTGATGAGCTTATTAAAATGACTATGGATGATATTGAAGAGAAAGACAATATTTTAGTCAAAAATATCCACACTTCAAAAACGTAAAAACAACAAACTTTCGTTATCAATACTACAACAGGTAACAGCCCAAATTTTGTTCAAATCGTTAAAAAGTATATCTGTCTACGTCCTAAAACTGAGCATAAACGATAGTTGGTATGCTTTAAAGCAGGCAAATGTGTAAATCAAGTGGATGGCAAAAATAATATATCCAAAATACCACAAAAAATTGCAGAATATCTCAATCTTCCAAATGCCAAACATTAAACAGGGCACAGTTTCAGAAGAACTTCAGCAACTCTGTTAGTAAACGCTGGTGGGTATATTTTAGCTCCAAAACAGCATGGCGGTTGGAAATCAACCAACATCGCAGAAGGTTATGTAGAACAATCTTACACAAAAAAAAGAAAAATTTCTGATCAAATTATGGGAAATAATGTAGAACCTGAACTTGATCAAAATCAGCCAAGCACTTCTAGAAGTTACCACCATTACAATGTGCTGAGCGAAAATATTTCAAAGACTAAAGCTCCTGTTCAAACCCTATCTTCTTCCAATGGTGTTCATATAAGTGCTGCTCAAAACTGCACATTCAATATTAACATAAATAATTCTAAAATACATAGTTAAACAATACTATGTACTTAATTGTATAACATATATTGATAAATTTGTTTAATAAATAATTCTTGTGTTCTTAATTATATTCGTTACCTATTTGTGTCGTAAATAAATTTTCAAAAAAAGGTGGGTAGGAGGAAAAATCATATGTATCACATGGGAGTTAAGTGCCTTTTCCTCCTTTCTCTGTATTTACCTTTAAATTTGAATTCTGCTAGATATATGGTTGTAATAGGTTATAAAATACAGTGTATTTTAAAAAGAAAACACACAATAGCCCGACAAGATACATCTCGCTGTGGAAATACAATTTCGACTACCTATTTTTATTTAGACAACGCGTCTTCTCAAGACATTTGTTATTGAAGACAGCATCATTATAAATACAATGTGTGTCTCCTGGGTTTCTAACGATATATGTTGTTCGATAAAAAAAGGTGTTCCATTTAAGGTTTATCTTGTCACTCATAGTTGTTTCATTTAAAAGATAAGATACAGTGGAAATTATTATAATTTTTTTTATTTATTTCCCCATTATATACTATGTAAATATTTAGTGAGAAAACTGGTTCTTTATTATAGTTATATTCACTAGCATTTAATACACTTACCGACTTAAAATTTGATCCATTCAAACCAATGATTTATTTAAAAATGCTATAACTTTCAAATGGGAAGGCTGATTAATTTGAATTTTTTAGCAACTTTTGGAAAAAATACTGTATTTTTAATGTTATTATTCGGACATCTAAAAGTAATTCAGTACTCGCCGCATATACAGGAGAGAAAAGAAAACAATTTTTTCCTCTACTTTTGACACACCCTGTAGGTTAATTCTGCTAGTAGATCTGCACACAATGGACTTTATCAAGAAGACTGATTTGTTTCCAACATTTTGTTCCTTTATTTACCCCCAGCATTTTTAAATAAATCGTTGTTTTGAATAGATCGAATTTTAGAAGAAGAAGAAGCAATAATAAATTGTCTACTTCACAGTAGTGGAAAAAATAACTCACTTATATCAGAAAAAATTTTATTTGGCTTTATACGAACCCTAAATATAGACGACACCCTTATTAAACTTCCAACAGCTACGAATAAATCATCATCAAAATGATATTCAATTATTTTTCCTTCTGTTGACTTCACCCTTAAATTTCGACAAAATTAACTCTCTCCACAATAACTAGAGTTTAATGACCACACTCCGACATCTTCATTATTAATATTATGGTGGTTAAGAATAATTACATGGAATTAAAAGTGACTGACCGAAGAATACGATGCTGGTAGCGTCTCTACTTTATGACAGTTTAATAAATGTGTCATAAACAAACAAAAAGAATGTGTTAAAATTTTATTCTTTAAGTAGAAACGAAGATTAAATATAAAGGCAAACTTTGCTAATTATTGTTAATGGAGAACAGGGTTGTCATTTAATAATTTTCCCGACAAAAACCTTCAACATGATCGTAGAGAAAATGTTTATAGAAGAAGCACGTAATTTTTCAGAAAATAATTCTGGGAAGACTAAAACCAATAAATTAAGATCACCAATTTTGCTCAAGAAAACAACATGCTCGGCACCGGAGCGGGCATAAACAGCAACTCGAGTAAATATGAAGGAATCGTCCCGCTTGAAAAATACGCTTCGGTATTTCAGGCAGAGGTCTGTACAATACTTGCATGTGCAAGGCAAATAACATAAGAGCCTACAATAACAGGCAGATCAGGATCTACAGTGACAGTCTAGCTGCCCTTAAAGCACTTCAGAGCTCTAAGATAACATCTAGGCTGGTATGGGAATGCGGCGAAGAACTTAGAAGACTGGCGACTCGGAAAAGTCTAACACTGGAGTGGGTCCCAGGTCACAAAGGAATCGCTGGCAATGAAAAAGCTAACGAACTGGCAAGAGCAGGATCTTCAGCCCTGATGAACGGACCCAACCAGCTGTGGGCATTCCCAGATGCTCAACGTCATGGTTAAAAAAAACACAATAAACACTGGAAGAATACGCCCAGGCAAACACATGGAAATAAATTCACCAGAACCATCAGAAAAAGTAGCGAAAGAACCGCTCTCAACAAACTACGTACCATAACAGGGCTTTTTACGGGACACTTTCCCACAAAGGAGCACTTGGACAAAATAGGGCTGTACAACGGAGACCTCACATGCAGAAGAAGCAAAAAGGACATCGAAACAGTTCTGCATATACTATGCAACTGTGAGACGCTGGACCACAGGAGGCTGAAACTCTATGGTAAACCCCAAATGACTCCGGAAGACTCTTACAACCAACTAGTAAAGAGCCTGTATGCGCTAATACAGGGAGCGGATTGGCTGAATATGCTGTAGTCAGAATACTATATAGAAGGATCCACAATAAGCACAGGGGGCTGAGATGGAACCGGCAAAGGGACGGCTTAAAAAAAGGGAGAACAACAATTTTGCGCACTTGTCACACAATATATTATTCTTTGTTGATATCTCCCAGAATTTCACTTGCAATTATTTAAAGCAAATTTGTACGTATTTTAATTGAGTATTTTATCACGTTTAAAAGCTTTTTCTATCATTTTATTGTTGTTATTTTTAATTATTTTGATTATATAATCAAATTTAACAAGAAACTTTCATTCTAATTGTGATAAGACGAACGATAATAATTACTGAATGTTTTTTTTCTATTTTCAATTAAAGAAACAATAATGATCCAACAAAATAAAATTATACACATAAAAAAGCAATAATATAGACGATATATTCCAGATATTAACAACTCTCCAATAGGGTACAAGCATAAATTTGCTATTGGTGAATATTGACGCTTTATCAGGTCGCCTAACCTTTAAAAATCATAAAATTTGAAAGTCCGCCAAAACGCGGTTTACGTCATAAAGATGGCTGTCTCATGGTGTGACGTCGTTTGTTTACGTTCTTATTCGTGTATCACGCTCTGAGTTCTTGTGACCTAATTTGTTTCTGAAAGCTTTGAAACTGGATAAAGCCGAAAAAAACTTTGTATTCCAAGTATTGCATTGTTCCAGTGTGTAAATCAACGTCTATTAAAACTCCAGACAAAATATTTGTTACTTTACTTCTATGCTGGTAATTTTTATTCTTAAATAGTTTGAGGTTATGTACCTGTATATCTAGGAATCAACCATAAAAACATCATTTTCTTACGACCACACATCGAAAATTATTATATAAATAAAACATAGTTTAAATCGTACTTACGATAATGCTTTAACTTTTTGACTTCATAAATTCAAGCAGCATAAATGAGTCTACTTTGTGCAAGTTATCAGTTTGTGCTTTTACAAAACCTTCGCTAGCCATATCTTTACTCACAAAATATGAAAAAATCGTCACTGAACACTGAACTAGTAAATAAAATATATTCTTCCAACAGTTTTAAAATATCCTCGGAAATATCGAATATTTATGTCTACTTTCCACTTTACGTTGACTTTTAGAAATAAAAAAAGCACACACAAACACGTAATGGTCTCAAACAAACATATAAATGATATTTTTACGTCGATGAAGCAATTAATAGTTGATTAAAATAGAATATAAACACACAACTACACATAACCTAAAGCAATACCGGCCATATTGACATAAGTAAACACAAGAGATATGACATCACACGTATCATCGGTAGCGTTCGGAAATCCTCGGGTTGTGGTCGGAAAGTGCATTGAAATTTGAATTTTATTTTAAAATTTGGGAGTAATTTCCAATGGAAACTGATATATTTCCTATTATTAGTAATTTTTGATATCGTATTTACTATTATAAATTAATATCCAAGCAAAATATGAAATATGCGTGTACTCTATTCCACAGTCAAATGTATTTATCAGTAACAGCCATTAGAAAAAGATACAATCAAATTTTGATTCTATAATATCAAATTATCCAATTTAGACCCTTTGTTTTAAACACAATAAAATTTAACTTTATAACGTCTCGCAAGACGAATACGACATTCGAAAATAGCAAGGAGATGACGAGAAAATCAAAATTAATATTCACTTTTCATAAATAATAATCGACCGTAAACAACAAAGTACAGACCAGACGAGAGCTGTCAGTGGGACATTAGAAAAAGACGTAAGAGATATTGCCGCTACGAAAGGTGCGTCTGTATCCTATTTTGAATGATTTAATTTCTCCCGATTGATCTAAACATGAACTAATCAAATTTTTGTAAGTCAAAGATTAGGGTTAACGTTTGTAATACATTTAAACGGTTAATTATTGTGATATTTTGATTAGGATTAATCACAGACCTTCCTTTATTTCCATTTCTTCCAAAGTAATGTGTAAGGACATTAACAAACGATGAAAGAGGTTATTATATGAACTCTAGTTTACCACTGTTGAATTAGAAAGTATACATTTGAGGGTTCATATAATATTAACTTCAAGAAAGCGTTTGGTAAAGTTACTGTAAATAGATTGATGATTTTTTTTAGGAAATACGAAAAAAATATTTCTAAATTTATGCGAAAAGAATTGGGGTGGGATTTTTGGTCGAATATTATAAGGGTGCTTTTTTATGAACAAATATTTCAGTTAAATCCTTCCCTTCAAGATATTTTACCCCTAGGTAATTCGAGAACAAACTCAAAATTGTAAAATAGATGAGTCCCAAAAAATCGTCCTCAATAAAAATAAGCTAAATTACCTAAATTTTTGCCTGACAACCAGTATAAGTATCATAAAAATCAGGAAAATCACATAAAACAACAGAATAAAAATAATAATAAATTGAATAGATGAGGCTTTTACTTGATGTAGATCCATAGTAAGTTATGAAATCAAACAATTTTATTTTGTTAAATCTACATTATATTTCCTAGTATACCTCCTGATGAAACTATCACTCTTGTTGATAACTTGCTCACTTACAATAACACTAATCCCATAATTCAGTCTGATATTATAAATTTATTAAGAGTTTGTTTAAATCAAAATTATTTTCATTACAACGGAAAGGTTTATAGCAGTAAAGAGGGTTTGATTATGGGCAACCCTCTCAGTCCCCTATTATCAGAAATTTTCATGGATAATATAGAAAAGATAATTCATGAACACCCCCTTAGTAAAAAATTTGTTTACTGGCACCGATATGTAGATGACATTTTAGCTTGCTTCACTGGTACTACGAGACAATTAGATAACTTCATTACTCACATTAACTCAATACATAAAAATATCAAATTCACAGTAGAAATTGAACAAAATAAGTCCATAAACTTTCTAGATCTTACAATTTCAAAAATAAATAATAGACCTGACTTTTCTATATTTCACAAACCATCACATACAGACTTTACAATTCATAATAGTTCAGTCCACCCAATCAGTCATAAATTAGCATCTTTCAATAGTATGATACATTATAGACTTTTAACAGTTCCATTGAATATTGACAATTACAATAAAGAACTAAATATAATAAAACAAATAGCGGTTAATAATGATTACGATCCAAATTTAATTGACATCATAAATAAAAAGATACGAAAACATACTCTAGAACAAGTATTTCCTTCTGATAAAAACAAAAATAACCAATTTAAAAGCTTAACTTACTTTGGAATACCATCCTTGAAAATAAAATCATTTTTAGAAACTTTAGACTTGAATATTTGCTTCAAAACTGACAACAATTTATCCAAATTCATTAAAAACAACAAATCCAAATCTTCAAAACTAAATAAATCAGGAGTTTATAAATTAAAATGTTGGTAATGACGACTATGATAAAATTTATATAGGTAGAACTTTTAGGAATTTTAAAACTAGAAATTCAGAACACAAACGTAGTTATGACAACCAAAAATTAGATTCCAACTATTCAAATCATTTATTAGCAAACCAACACTCTTTCGATTCAAATTTTGAAATTTTGCATATAGAAACTAAATCCTTCAAATTAAATCTTTTAGAAGCCCTAGAGATAAATAAAAACAAATATTCAGATAATCTTCTTAACGACCAACTTGATATTAACAATTCTCCCTTATTAAACCTTTTTACCTAGAAAGGTTCCTGTAGGATTGTTATGAATGAGTTTCCAGGTAAACTTGTTAAATACTTTAGTTAATCCCATATTTAGACAAATTCATTTCATTTCCTTGTAAATAGATTATAATTTTATTGTTAAATATCCGTATAATTTACTATTAAGGCACTGTATAAATTGAAAGTTTCTCATTATACCTCCATTCGTTTGAAAAAGCGAAACGCGTCACTTTAAGTTTAAATATAATGTAGATTTAACAAAATAAAATTGTTTGATTTCATAACTTAATAATAATAAAAGTAAAAACTCACCCCCTTTTTCAGCATTGGTAATAGTAACCCAAAAATCGATAGTTTTCTCCGGCCCCAGCTCCTCATAGTCCCACTTCTTCTTAACACGAACAGACCCATTAGGATCAACCGTCACCCAAGGATTTTCATCTCTAATCTTAAAAGTTTCCCGATCAGTTTCTTTCTCCAATTGAAACACCACCCGACCATCAGTCTCCCCGTCGGTCTCAGTAAACTCAATTCTCTTCGTCGGTCTCACAGCACGAGTCACTCGTCTTTTACTACGATGCAACTCCACCTCCTCCAAACGCTGAAAGTCCAAATCGATATCCACCTTGGAAGATTCAGCGGGTTTAAAATGGAAGATAACTTGTGCAGGCCTCGGAGAAGTTCGACTTGGAGAACGTAGATCGTGAGCTTCTACAACCAGCTCCAACTCGATTTCTTCGATAGGTTCTTGCGTTAAAAGTAAATCACCCGTTTGAGGAACGATCACTAGGAAGTTAGTAGGAGTTGCTAGTCTGTAGGCGACTTTATCCCCGTCCGCGTCCGTCGCTTCTACTTTACCGACCGATGAGAAGCGTTTCCATGTCATCGTCACGTTATCGCCGTCTATTGAATCGTCGCCTACGACAAACCGGTACACTTTTTGAGTGAAAACTGGACTGTTATCGTTTTCATCTTCGACGTCTATAACAACGTTAGTAACTGCTTTGTTTATTCCACTGGGATCCACCGCTTGAATGGTTAGAACGTATCTACTGGTTTCTTCCCGATCAAGTATTTGGGTTGATATTAAATTCACTCCTCCAACAGGTTTGGTTATAGTAACATTCGTTAGAGCATCGCCTGTTAAACTATCTTGTAGCTCAAAAGATTGTCCGATATTCCCTGCGATTATACTATAAGTAACGGGTACTTTCAAGTCACTACTAGCTTGGAGCAACGGTATGTCGCTAACCATAGTACCAGTTGGGGAATTTTCAGTTATATGCCCCAGAAGATCTTCTTCGAAATCAAAGCTGAGCATGTTCCTTCTATCCAGTACGAACAGCTCTAATTTGTGTTTGGTGGTTAGGTTACCTTTGTCTTCGAGTACTATTAAATCTACAGGGTGATTGACTAGAGAGCTGACGTCCGATGTGGTCATTATAGAGCCGTCTTGGAGCATAGTGAAAAATTGCGAAAAATCCGAATCGAGTAGTTTGAGATTTTCCGAGTTGTTGAATTTTTTAACGCTATATCCTGGATGGGCATCGTGTGGTATAATTGATATTGTTTTTGAGGCGCTGATCCATATCAGCGACGTAAAGGTCGCTAACAAAAGCATATTTGGATTCATTTTGTTTGTGTGATGATTTCACGACATTGGAATTTGGAATCTGTAATAAAAAAATATTTTCAAAATTTTGCGTTTTGCAAGAAAAAATTGTACGATCTACTAATGATGTGTAATTCCATGACATTTTCCGCAGCGTCACCTATCAGGACTAATTGTCAATCTAATTCATCCAGCTTAATTTTGCTGAATTAAATTAAAAATTTGAATTGTGACATGGAAAGCAAATAAAGTTGTCGGGACAAAATTTAAATTGTAAAAATGACACCAATAAGTTAAGCACCGAATAATTATTGCGGGTAAACATTTGAATAACAAATGTGAAATAACTAATTGAAATACATCATTTTATGGTTCGAAAATCTCTTTGGTAAATATATTCCAAATGTTTCAAATAAATTTCGGTGGAAATAAATGTTAAATAGCAATAATAATTGCATTAAAATGCAGTGTTGATAATTCAACACCAAATTTTAATGAGCTCTATTGATATTCAGTGTGGTAACCACTCATAGAATAAAATTCTTTATGTCATTATTTTAGAAAATTATAAAAAATGCCGAGACACGTCAACTTTTGAATTGAGTTGTGCGTTATGTAAACATAAATTTAAATGTACAGGATGATTCACGCAAGTATGCCATAGTCGGTGTTGTTTTTTTTAATGAAACACCCTGTATATTTGCATATTTTTGAAATCCTCTAAATGAACCGATTCCAACAAACTAAATAATGTATGGTCAATTATGAATTATACAGGGTGAAATTTTAAAATTAATAATTTATTACACTTGAAATATTGGTACTTTTTTTAAATTAGCTAAATATGGATTTATCAAAAATCGAAACTAACTAATTATTAGACGTATTTGTATATTAAACAAAACCTGCTACGCCCATGAATTTTATCATAAATACCTAAAAATTGCCTAAAAACGCCAATAATTAGACAAAATCGGTAAATAATGTGGATTGTTTTCTATTCTGTCAGTTGTTAATGTGTTGACAGTTTATACTGAAAAAGTAAAATCTTTGGGCGCGTTCAGCCACGCTAGCGCAAAGTTAGCGCTAGCAGCGGCGCTTTGTGAAAGCGCTCGAAGGTGGCTGAACGTCTATGCTTTGATACTATTTCACATAGCCCTTGAATTCATTTTATAAATATAGAGTTTTTTATTATCTCTTCAATGGAAAACCTCATTACTTATTTAATGTATAATATTGTGGATAATATGGATAATATTGTGTAATTGATTTCACCTCTAATTGGTATATAGGTATATTTCCACGCAATATTTTCCCCTCAATATTAAATTCTACAGTTTTATACGTTTGGATATTCTCCGTTTGAATTGTTGTTTGTCGTTGAGATCATAAGGTATTATTATTATTTCTTCCTGGGTTGACGTTGACATAATGAACCGCCGACCAGCTTAGCGTAAAGTAAATTCGCTGGAAAAAATGGCGAACGCTAGAGCTAGCGCTGTCACTTAGCTGTCAAATTTGCCCTTTGCTTACTCAGGGCTTGCCTAGCGCTAGCGTGGCTGAACGCGCCCTTTGTCAAACACTCTTTCCTTGTCGACATAACAATGAAATATTTAACTGAGACTCACCGAATTGAGATTTTAATGATGATCGGGTGCGGGTATAACTGCAGAAGTCAAGTTGAAGTGGTAAACTTATTTAATCACAGGTATTCCGAATTGCCTAATATTTCACAAAGTACTGTGTCTAAAATTCATGCACAATTCAAAGAACTTGGACATGTCAAACCATTGAAAAGAAAACCACACTTCGTTGAAGATGATGTGAAAGTGGATATTTTGTTAAGTGTCGAAGAGAACCCAACTTCAAGTACACTTCAAATTGCCCGTGAAAATAATGTTAGTCATACAACTGTTCTAAGATGTCTTCATAAAGAAAAACTTCATCCCCACAAATTAACTTTTGTGCAGGAGTTAACAGAAGACTATCCAGGTCGTAGAATGAATTTCTGCAAAAGATTGATGACTAAGCTGAACAGAAATGAGATAGCTCTTGGTACCATTCTTTTTTCTGACGAATCAACATTCACATTGAATGGAGAGGTAAACCGACAGAACTGTAGATATTGGTCAGCAGAGAATCCTAATTGGAAGCGTGAGACACATACTCAGTACCCTCAAAAGGTGAACGTTTGGGCCGGTATCATAGGCGACCATATTATTGGTCCTATATTTATAGATGGAAATTTGACAGCTGAAAAATATTTAAATATGCTTAGAAATGAAGTTATTCTTGCGTTGGCATCAGAGGTATTTGAGCTGAAATTCATACTTCTAGAAATATTGATGCTTTTGTTATTATTAATTGTAAAAAATACCAAGTATGTACTATCGTTGTATTTCGAATGGAACGACACGAAATTTTCAATGAGAATATACTAGGGGTGCCATTTGAAAATAAAAAGTCAGGGGTAGCTACCACAGGGCTGTCAAATGAAAAACACTTTTTTATACGTCGTTAGGAAGGTACTTTAATGCCATTCAATGCAGTTTTTTTATTTACGAATTATCTTGTCAAATAAGCGAGATAACTTGGGACACCCGGTATATATCTGTAATTTTTTTTTTTTTTTTTTTTTTTAAGTTTCAAGTTTTTTTTATTATTTCCATAGTAAAGTACATATTTATAGTAAAGTGATAATTGTAGTTATACCTAATCATACATAAAGACACCTAACTGAGCATTTCACCTAGGCATGTCTGCCTGTTTTGTTACATACTCAATCAGGTAGTATTTACTCTGTACGTTATATATTTAAATAGCTAATATTGAATACAAAAAAATAAGAATAATAAACAAAACAAAAAAAAAAACTAAATTACAGTGCAATTAAAGTTATGAGACGAACAAATGTAGACAATTAATAAAACTAAATAATGGATAATAAAAAGAAGACATACTCACGCAAGGAAGTAGTAGACAAGACCATAAACAATACCAGTAGTTTATATGTTATTAAGTCATTATATCAAATATTTCATTTTGGTTAGTTATCAGATGATTTTTCAATTCAATTTGGAATTTCTTTAATTTTTTTATTTGTCTGAGGTGAATCGGGGTTGTATTAAAAAATTTTGGACCGAAGAAAGATGATGATCTTTGACTAACTGATTTTTTAAAGAATTTTAGAGGTATCTCCATATTAGTAACTGATCGAGTTAAATGGGTATTTTTGTGGTTAAATTTTTTGCCGCTTTTGTATATTCTCACTATACATTGATAAGCAAAAAGTAGTTTAATGTTAAGAATCCTCGATTCATTATACAATTTTTTCGTTGAAAATAGCTTTTCTTTTTTTAGGATGATTTTTAAAATAGTGTTTTGTGTTGTCTCTAAGATTTTAATAGTGGTGTGAAATGCACCACCCCAAGCTACTATACAATATCTTAATAAAGATTCCACCAGAGAATTATAAAGTATTAGTAAATTTTTCTTTGAAAGAATTTCTCTAAGAACATAAAATTTATGCATTAAGGCTCTCAATCTATTGCTAACATGGACAATATGTTGTGACCAGCGTAGGTGTTGGTCAAGTATAACACCTAAATATTTAATTTGGGACACTTTATGTATTAAGGGGCAGTTACAATCGATTTTTTGACAGTCATTAGTGTGCAGTTTAATTTCAAAGTTTTCAGGTTGTTTAACGATGGTTGAACTGAAAGTAATACATTTTGTTTTCAACACATTCAAGGTTAGTAAATTATCATTTAACCATAAACTTATCTTCCCCAATGCTGTTTCTGCTGTAAGTTTGACCTCTTGCCAATCTTTACCAGTGAAAATAATTACAGTGTCATCCGCGTAGCATATGACTTTACCAGGGAAGTTATCAATTTGTGTAATGTTATTCATATACACGAGAAAGAGAATTGGTCCTAATACGGTCCCTTGTGGAACACCCACCTTTACTAGGGAATTAGAGCTTCTGTCTTTTCCGATTTTTACGCGCTGGGTTCTGTTTGATAAATAGTTCTTAATGAGTTCTAGTGCTACACCTCTTATGCCGTAGTTATTTAGTTTGTCAAGTAGAATGTTATGTGAGACGGTGTCAAATGCTTTGGCTAAATCGAGAAATACTGCAACACATTTTAATGAATCATCTACTGCGCCAACCGTCTTTTCTAGAAAATCAACTACTGCATCTTCAGTGCTTGAATTTTGTATAAACCCGTACTGACATTCTGTTATAACATTATGATCATTAAAAAAATGTATTAATCTGCTTTTAACCGCATTTTCGAATATTTTGGCTAAGTTATTAATTACTGAAATTGGCCTATAGTTGGTTAGTTCTCCAGGGTCACCGGATTTGTATACAGGGGTAACAACAGATTCCTTCCATTGATTTGGAATTTTTCCTGATTGAAAGGAGAGATTAATAATATGCGTTAATGGAAGAGTAATATATGTATGTATGTTTTTTATTGTACTAAACATTCACTACACTATTTTGAATCCTCTGATGATCTCACAAGTTCCCTACACTGAAAATATGTAGCTAAAGATTGATAAGACATAATAAGTGTCATCAATTAGTATCAATATCTTCAATAGTTTTAAATTCGTCTTCGATCTTTACTGTGTTAATTTTTATAACAATATCAATAATTTGAACTGATGAAATTCCTTTATTTGAATACTTCATTAATCTAGTAGGTAGGCGTAGTTTATTTACGAATTATTTATTTATGATAAAACTCGTGACAAATAATAACACGTTGATAGCGATACAATAAGTGGAAATTATCAAAGGTGCCCGACCAATTATATTCTCTTTCAAAAAGATAAGGAGAGATGGTAAAATGATTGGTGGGTTAGGTGTGAATAGATAAATAAGCATTCTGCCAATAAATATTTACATAAATTTCCGAGACTACCTGCTGTACATTGACGGGTTGTTAAAAAGGGATACAAAAAATGTTTCAAGGTATAAAAATGTTTTAAAGGCTTTTAAGCTTAATTTAAAATCTTCACCTGGTAGTTGTTTTGATATAATTACATAGTAGATAAAATTTAGGAACAGTTGAACATTTTTATCAACACAATTTCCATTTTCTATGCTCTTACGTATTGAAACTCTTCTCCAAACAAAAAGGAAACGCCACTGTTTTTGAATACATTGTAAATCATGGTGTAAAATTCCTACAACTGACACAGTGGACTACACATTATATCAAAGTTAATATTTAAACTGACTCTAATGTTCACTTATGAGACATAAATTATAGGGTAAAGGGTTTCCAACTGTTCAGGCATTTTCTTTAAATTTAAAGGAATATTTTACCAACAAAAAAAATGCGTTTTAACTGTATATAAAGGTGAGTGTGAATATTTTCAATGTCCGAGTTCAAACAGACGTAAAAGTGGAAGTCTTTGATATGGTTAGCATGAAGTTTGCATACTAACCTTCAAGGCACTTTTGTGAAAAAATGAAAAAACACGTGAAAATCATATAAAAGGGGACGTCTTTTGGTTAATTTTTTAAATAAACTGTCAAGTAGATAGCTTAGTTTTAATTATAGTAATTATTCATATAATTTTTCAATCACATTTTGATAATTAATCAAAAATATGGAATGTACCTATGTACCAGATGTTAATAAATTAACATTTTTAGAAATATACAATATGTCCCCCTAAATTGGAATCATAAACTTTTTTATTATTAATTTTAAGGAGAAAAGTTATTTTTCATAAAAAATTCTGCATCATCTAAAACCTATAATACAATGATCAAATATCAAATTTTTTAGTCGTATACGAGGTTTGTCAAAAAATATGAGTCTTGCTCAAGAGAAAAGTACCTTTAAATTTGTCAATATCGAAGAATGTTACTAAAAAAAGTCGTATATGTCGAAGCATTAGTATGAGTAAGAATTAAATTGTTCTACAAACGTCAAAAAACGACAAGGTTCGCGCATTGACAACAATATGCGAAGTGACCGTTTTTTCATTTTCCTTCTTTACCATGACACCGTGCACGAAGTAGTGTGCGAAAAACTTACTCCGCACACTGTATGTAAACTATATTGGATTTTCATATTTTAACCTTTATGTTCCACAATCAAGCAAAAATCCAAGAAATCATTTATTTATTAATGTATAACAATAATTAAGGCTTTCAAATTGTGAGAAAATTTAACACTAACTAATTTTATTTATTATTTACAATGTTAGCATTAATGGTGCAGCCAGTGCACGAACCAATGTTTATTTAACTCAGATTCAGCTCGTGATATCGTAGTTTAGGGAGTTGAAAGACTATCCATTTTTGATTTGCAAGCAATTGCCGTAGAGGTGACAGCACTTGATCCTGAAATTTCACAGTCTAAAATTTTATTTGATGTTTCAATTTTATTGTTGATAGAATCTTCCACGTATACTTCGGCCACAGTCGAAGATTTCCATCCTCCATGTCGCTTCAAAACACATATATCGGCCTCCGTATTAGCAAGGAGTGTGGCTGTTGTTCTCTAAAAACAATGGCCCGTGTAGGCATCAGGATTTGGTAATTTTAGGTGTTTTGCTATTAAGCTAGGCATCTTTCCAATACTATTTATTCCAACAACTTGGTTAAAACATCTCTTATTTTAATACTTCAAAAACAATCTGCGACTTGGACGAAGAGCCGCATATTTTCGGTAAATGTCAGTATAATCTAAATTTGAAACTGTAAAAATTCGTTGTATATTCGTTTTTGTATCGAGTATCGGGTACTTCAACAATCCAAATGGAATTTTTATCTTCTATGTCGTCGACCGTCATTTTAGTGAGTTCCTCACGGCGGCAAGCACCCGAAATACCCAGTATTAAAACAACCTAAAAGGAAATCAGTAATTTAAAAAACACATAAAACAATCATCAAAAATCTACCTTAACCAACAAATAGGTTCCATCATCTGCCTCTCTTATGAATTGTTCAACTTCCTCAATACCTTAGATTTCTTAGGATAGTTTCCAGCTTACAATTTTTTCAAATATGGAACCAACTTAGTAAATTTTTTGAAATCCACGTTTTTTTCAACATTGAGTGTTGCTTCCAACGTAGAATATATTGCCCAATTCAGCTTCTTAGACTTCTCTGCAAAATATGGCAACAGCACATTTTCGGATATTTTTCTGGCGCCTCGATTTCTCCGGTAAAAGATTTGAAATAACTGAATTTGCCGCATCTGTCAAGTTAGGTGGGGTACTGCTTACTTTATCGTCGCTCGAAATTTCCATTATTTTACAGTTATAAATATCACGCACGAAATTGGATTGGTTCAGAATGAGAATTGTTATACGTAATTTTTTAACATATTTAATTTTATCCAAAGCTTGGGTTTAAAAAAATGAAAAAATCAACTTTTTCCACAAAATGTTTCTACTAACTCGAGCTTATTTTGTATTGATACCGATACAGGTCAAGGATATCACATCCAATTATCCTTTACTACACAAATTTTATTATTCAATACATCATTTCATTCACATTCTATCTCGTCCAATTCCCAAAACACACTCAGCCTTTATTACAAAAAAAAACTATTTTATTGACTAAAAAATCTACATTTTATTGTATAATTATATGTTTAGTGAACTTTAAATTCACATTTGAACGCCCACGTTGTTTCCAAAATAAAATGACTATAGATTTTGACGTTTTTTTTTCAAGTACGTTAACTCTACTTTAATCGTCTGCTACCGTGTGTCACGCAAATGTTGAAATTATAATCACCACTGAAATTTCCGTTGATTTCTTTTTTGGTGCCGCTTAAGAAAGTTGACACGGCTTATTCGAAACAGGAATATTCTTTTTAATAAGGTAGAAAATTGTATGAAATATATCGAGGTTTAATTTCAGATGAAAAAATAATCAATCGAGAACTGAAGGTATTCATATCATTGTGCAGGGCTGTATTAAGAACATTTTTATTTCCAAAAAGGAAAGAGAAGGGAAGATGAAAATAAAAAAAGCTGTATGTATTAAGGTTTTGGCTTTTACTTTTTCTCCAGGTGGTTCTTTTTCTATTTTCGTTTTTCTATTAAGTTGTATAATCCAGAGCCTTCAAAAGTGCCAGGCTATAAATATTCTGGGTGAATTCCGGCGTTTTTTGAGGGTTTTCAAGCACAACAATTTGTTGTATACATTTTCCAAGAAGGGGAAGAGAAAATCCCTAGTAAATTACCAAATTAACAATTTTTTCTCTCGATATTGATATCTAATTATACAATATGTCCTTAGAGGGTAACATTTTTCGATATTGTCAATTTTAAAGGTACTTTATTACTCTTGAGCACACTTACATTTTTCGACAAACCTCGTATACGACGAAAAAATTTGATTTTTGATGACTGTATTCTAGATTTTAGATAATACAGAACTTTTTATGAAGAATAATTTTTCTTCCTAAAACTAATAATAAAAAAGTTTTCCATATATGATTCCAACCTAGGAGGACATATTGTATATTAAGTCATCTTCAAAGAAACAGCATCACTGATTAGTATAAAGATTCTTAATTAACCACACCTGACAAGTTTCAAAGGATCTGCTGTCGAAAAACAATAACTCAAATAATATTGTCACTACAAATAATGCATCGTTACTGGATGCTGTAAAGAATATTTTTTTGTTACTTTAAAAAGAAGCGGAGAATTAAAAATTGAACACGGTTATTCAAAAGAGATTTTCGATTTGTTCTGCATGATATTTTTAATGAATGGGGACGTAAACATAAAATTTGATTACCTTGACCTTTTAACAGAGCAGAGTTTAAAAATAAATATCTTGTTTATTAAAAACCGTTGTATTTGTGAAAAAGTAAAAAGTAATATAATCTAGTCAACAAGTGCCTTTTTGGCCAACTTTTTTCAGCAGTCTCCGAAAATTATGATCGAGGTGTCATTCGATTCGGGATGGCATCTAGATGATTTTTGAAAAAAATGAAGTTCCGCAAACAAAATTTGCAAAAGTTATTAACAATTAACTAAAAAAAGGGGGGTTTAGTTTTTTGCAAATATCTCAAAAACTAATGAAGATTTTTCAAATTAAAAAAAAGATTTGAAAAGAGGAGGAAATTTCCTAAAAAAAACCCCGACTCCCGTAACTGTAGGACACATATTTATAATTTTCCCAGAGGGATGAAAATACGGCCGAAAACGGGTGTTCTGGCTTCCGTAAGCCACGCCTACGTTGGACACTTTATTAATAAAAATTATTTCAACATATTAAATATGAAATTTAAGAAATGAAAAAATTCAGGGGCTTACTGGATAGATAAATGAACAATAATCCGCCTGAAAAAAATTTTTATCACAATTTTTCAATTAGTTATTCAATTGTTTACTAATAATTTTTTTCTGCTTGAACATGAACATTGCAAATGTGATAATTGTTATACTATAAATTTTAAATGATTAATTCAAGTTTTTAATTTTGCAACAACAATAATTATTAATAAAAACCTGAAAAATAAACATTTTTTAGTTTTTCCAACGGGGATCTATTGTGAAGCCTTCCAAGAATTGCTCCAGTTTGTCCAATTTTCCTTACTAACATGACTTACAGCACTCTCAAA
>CAJUYI010002764.1:4127-28297 GCA_910591695.1 Galerucella pusilla | reverse complement strand
CTCAAAATAGGAAAGAGTGGAAAAATTTCGTGACGAAAGAATAGCTGAAACACACCCTACACCACTAAGTGGTAGAAGGGATTTAAGATTATATATAATAACCCACCTATATTATATAGTTAAACTACTTGAGTTTTTGTCACTATTGATAGTTATTGTTAATTTTGAAATCAAATATGTTGACTTTAATTGTAACATTTTGTGTATTAATATGTCAGATGTTGATTACACATTATTTGGTGAAATTATCACTTGATCGTAGGAAAAATACTGTACATTACTCGTGCGGAAGTGATTTTTGTCACTTTCCGCAAACGTTATGTAATATACTATTACCAGTCTATCGAATTCACAAATTATTAAAAAAAACCTTTTTTTCAATATTTTACGCTGGAAGGAAGGTGGAGAAGAATAAAGAATACCACCGTGTAGGGAAAGAGTTTTGCAATGAAAACAGTCTCCTGCGTTTTTTTCGTCCGATCAATGGTTTGTCCGTAGAAAATTCGGTAAACTATAAGTATGTGTTCCGCATCCGCGCGATTTTCTGCACGGCGGAAAAAAATATAAATATTCAATCAGAATTGTTTCTCGAAATTTGTTGAGAGTTAAGGTTGTAAATAATGAATAAAAGGTGATACATTTTGTTCGTCGAATATTAATCTTCATATCACATGAGTATCAAATTTTATTTTGAAAAAATAAAGAAGATTCCTACCCAAATCTATAAAAATTGCTGTTTTCGCTTATAAAACAGAAAATCATTGAATCCAAATATGTATATGAATTAATTAATTTTGTAATTATATATTCTTGATCTTAGAAGTTTCCCCAACATTTATACGCAAACTCCATTGAAATTACTCCAGTTTTATCAAAGTTACAGTATTTAATATATATATTTTCTTGTAAATTCAAGATTCCTGAAATTTACAAAATAACGAAAAGTGCCGTATTTGGTAATTAGGAAAAATTAATTATCCGTAAATTTTATCTATGAAACAGACTTGCAATGATGAAAATGGTTATCACTTTGACTACTTCACGCATTTGTCAAATGAAAAAATCAGGAGCTCTAGTCAAGTTCGGATCATCGATAACCCCAAACTTGACTCTTTTGATCCTGTTTGGCCCGTTAAGTTCGGTGTTTTCAGATTTGTCTATGAAACAGATAAACATCAAATATAATAATCACGATGTAGCGGATTTAATGAGTAGATTTAGGATGAATTCCATCGAATTTATCAATGGAAAAATGTGAGAAATAATAGCCATGAAGATATAACAACTTTTGCAAGTACATGCGGATGTTCAAATAATCAAGCTCAAAGCATTGTATACAGAGTGAAAAGTCTAGCAGTAACAAATTCTTGATAAATGAAGGTTTTCCACAAAACTCTAACAACAAATCTAACAAATTTTAAATCACGTAAATTTTTATTTTCAAAGGGGCCCAATTTATTGGCCAGCAAGATCACTCGATCTTAGTCCATTAGATTTTTTTATGGGGATATCCAAGAGTGAGGTTTATGCGACCAAATCTTACGACATCGCCGAGCTTCAACAAATAATCGGGAACGAAATCAGTAACAAAATGTTCGAAATGCTATTTATAATCGATTAAGATATTGTCAGCAGCAGACGAGACAAGGATATGTTTGGTACAAGATAGCCATCGAATACGTGTGTGGCAGGATCCAATGAGAGTTGCTCAGCTTGCCCATGCTCGCCCCGTGCGCCCTTCAGAGGAGGAAGTGCTATGTTTTGGGCTGGTATCATGTTAAATGATCGCACAGAATTAATTCATATGGAGGGAACGATGACTGGTGAGAGGTATCTCAGAGAGATTCTACATCCTTACGTGAGACTATGGCGCGCAGCTGTTGGCAATTCCTTCGTTTTTATGGACGATAACGCCCGACCTCATCAGACCAGAGCTGTAAATGAGTATCTTGAAACTGAAGGGATCAATCGTTTGAACTGGCCTGCCCTATCTCATCTCCTGACATGAATACCATAGAACATGCTTGGACATGCTTGCCAGGGCAGTGGCTGCACGCAGAAATCCACCCAGGAGTGTACAAGAGCTTGTTCATGCGGCCCAAGAAGAATGGCGAAATATTCCTCAACAGAATATCAATAATTTGGTAAACAGCATAGGCAGGCGACTTCAAGCTTGCATAAATTCTAAAGGAGAATATTCTCTTTATTAAAAGTTCTCATGCACGTTCTCACTTAACCTTTTCTTTAAAAAGAATCAATTTGTATTTAACTTATTTAAGTTCTAAGAATACTTTTATGTTTAAAGCAAGTTTATTATTGGATAATAAAATTTTTTGACAAATATACACGTTTTTTTTATTGAAACTAATTATTTGATCAATCTCTGATCCATTTATAATGAACACATGTTTTTTTCGGAGATTTAGGGTGATGCAAAACTTTTGAATCTATGTGTAGTTTCTGTTTTTAGTAAAATTCAGTAAATGAAATAATATTTCAAATTATTTTAAATTAAAACCAATGTATTACCACAATGCTGGCTGCGAAAATTGTAAAAGGGAATTACAATATTCTTTCGCGTGTTACTTCAGCTAGGTGGTCTTAGAATAGAAAACGCTGCATTTCTCATTTGCATTAATCGATTTGGAAGTCTCCTCCGCACGACCGAGTGAGAAGTAACTACAAAATGAAGACTGCAATAGAAATAAAATAACCCACCGTGCAAGGAAGACCATTACACGAGACGCTAATTCCAATTCCGCGTTTTAAGTTCATATTAAACGCCGCAAAAAGCTCCGACACTGAAAAATTTCAAATAGAAACACTAATTATACAGTCATTGCACGTATGTCTTTTATTAAAGCGGACAGAGCTTGTCCCGAGGCACGGCCGTCATCTCAGACTATAAAATTATTCTCTCGCCTCGTCAGACAGTGAAAAGAACCCCTAGAATTACAGCACAATGAGCAAAACGATGCCAAAACTCATTTAGTTCTTACTGCCGGTTTATTCTTCCGCATGAAATTTGAATTCCTATGACGGGAGAAGAAGTTTCCACAGATTTTGCATTGTTTTTATTCGGGAAAATTTGAGTTCTGAACGACGCTCCAATGATTGTATGTAAAAAGTCTGCATTTGAAATTTTCTAAGTACAAACTGAATAATATCATTTATATCCGGCTACCAAGACTTTTCTTATATTATTCATTTGATTAGGCCAATCACTTTTAGAATAAGATTCTTATTTCAACGTCAAAATCAGAAAAATATAAACTTGCAGTAAAACAGCTAACAATTTTTTTTCTCTCTTATTTTCACATAGATAACATAGAAACACGTGTTATTTTTATTATTTGGTGGGTCAAAGGTAGGTGTGTTATTCAATTGTAGTTGTATTAAAGTTATGCAAATGCAATACAATTCAGTGCTTGTATGATATTGAATATTACAGAAGCTGAATAATTTGAAAGAAAATTACGAAGTTGTACTCAATCGGCTAAGCTAAGAGGACGCAGGTTAAATATACTAGAAAATGGCAGAGGAGATCGTTTTCTATAGAAGCAATTTCCTTGAAGATGGACTATGTGATGAGGAAGAATTATTGACGAAGGATCCAGCACTCACATATGCATGTAATGTGGAGATTTCGGTAGAAAAACTGAAATACTGCTTCGATGTACAGGTTGTGGAAATTGGGTTCATAAGGAGTGCGGTGGTGCATATAGTCCAGAAAATTACATTTGTGGCTTTTGCTAATTAATTGAAATTATCATTTTCTGAACATAGTAAGGAGATTTGAAGATAATGGGCTTCCATATAAAGTAGATTAAGCTATAGTTGAGATACCAAAGGGCACAGTCTAGGAAGCGCACCAAACTTGGCAGCTCTATTCACTATTACAGGAAAGTAAAGATTAGATCCTGAACTGATTTTAATAAATACAGCTTCAAAGTGTGGGTGTTCTTCTTCGCAATAATAATGAGGTCCGAGCCAAACCCTTCCATATTTTATGCCAAAGTATGTATCTGCCTTGAGCACATCTAGGAGGTCATGCATTAGTTACCGTCTTTAGGAGATTGTAGGATGTGCGACCCGGAAAGTTTGCTGGGTAGCATTGGAGGAAAACAAAAGAAGGTCTGGAAACCTATGGTTGGCTATAACTTTGCAAAAAGGATGATGAGTTATCGTGGTTAAAATTTGCACTTCCAGGTAGATAGGAGAATATTTAAATTCACTCATGTGGTAAACAGCCTATGATATTCTACAAATGAGCCTATGATATTTAACAAAATATTTTGTTCACTTTACCAGTTTTGGGTTTGAAAATCCGATTTCAATCGAAATGCACTTAGACCATATGGCCCGAAGATAACCAGCCTTTTTACGGCCAAATGCAAAAAAACAAAGAACAGCTAACGGTAATTTTCATGTCTTTCAAGTAGGGCATTAGTGGTGATCAATTAATCAATTGAACCATAATCAAGATAGGCACAATTATGTTTGGGACAGAAGATCATTCCTCAAGGTCAACTTCTATTGTCTGTAAACATTGTGAAAGGTTAATGAATAATTATTGAAAACAGTTTCAGTGACTCAATTGATAGCACCGGTAAGTGTTCACCCTCTTAATTTAATCTGAAATAATAGATTTGTTCAATTTTCAATACTCAATTCCTTCACTACATTAGTAAACTTGATAATCATACAGTGTGGAAACCACTTATGGAATAAAATTCTTTATGTCATTATTTTAGAAAATTATAAAAAATGCCGAGACACGTCAACTTTTGAATTGAGTTGTGCGTTATGTAAACATAAATGTAAATGTACAGGGTGATTCACGCAAGTATGCCATAGTCGGTGTTGTTCTTTTTTTTAATGAAACACCCTGTATATTTGCATATTTTTGAAATCGTCTTAATGAACCAATTCCAACAAACTAAATAATGTATGGTGAATTATGAATTATACAGGGTGAAATTTTAAAATTAATAATTTATTACACTTGGAATATTGGTACTTTTGAAATTAGCTAAATATGGATTTATCGGGGGTAATACCACAAGAGCTCAGATTTAGCCGGATATTTTTTGTGGTTGTTTTCGAATACTTACTTTCATTGGCAATTTAACGATAGCTGTTCTGGCAAAATCATGAGAGCGTAGCTCGAGTGATTTTGCCTGAAGAGATTGAGTTAAATTGCCAATGAAAGTAAGCATGAGAAAACCACCGGAAAAAATATCCTGCTAAATCTGAGCTCGCGTGGTATTTGGTAAGACAATCCCATGAATGAAAAACTCAATTCAATTAAACTAAATTAAATTAAATTGATTCCATTGATTTTTCAATCTCCCTTACTATTTCTGCCTTGCAAATATTTCCAAATCTCGACATACTTTTTGGAATTGTTATATGCTGTTTAATTCATCCTGTTTTTGACATTTATAATTGTCAAATTGACGTGCATTGCTTGGTAAACAGACAGTACCTAAATGCTAGGGTTGCTACGGTAACGTAATTTATCCGATATTTTTATCCACTTGCAAACTCTCTTCCTTCCTATTTAGCAGACAGCAAACTACGATTTTTGTATTCACAAATGGGAATTATTATACATGAATGGGATTGTCAAAAATATAAACTAACTAATTATTAGACGTATTTGTATATCAAACAAAACCTGCTAAGCTCGTTAATTTTATCATAAATACCTAAAAATTGCCTAAAAACGCCATAGTCGGTAAATAATGTGGATTGTTTTAAATCGGTAAATAATGTGGATTGTTTTCTATTCTGTCAGTTGTTGATGTGTTGACAATTTATACTGAAATAGTAAAATCTTTGTCAAACACTCTTTCCTTGTCGACATAACAATGAAATATTTAACTGAGACTCACCGAATTGAGATTTTAATGATGATCGGGTACGGGGATAACTGCAGAAGTCAAGCAAACTTATTTAATCACAAGTATCCCGAATTGCCTAATATTTCACAAAGTACTGTGTCTACAAATTAACTTTTGTGCAGGAGTTAACAGAAGACGATCCAGATCGTAGGGTGGATTTCTGCGAAAGATTGATGAATAAGCTGAACAGAAATGAGATAGCTCTTGTTACCATTCTTTTTTCTGACGAATCAACATTCACATTGAATGGAGAGGTAAACCGACAGAACTGTAGATATTGGTCAGCAGAGAATTCTAATTGGATGCGTGAGACACATACTCAGTACCCTCAAAAGGTGAACGTTGGGGCCGGTATCATAGGCGACCATATTATTGGTGGAAATTTAACAGCTGAAAAATATTTAAATATGCTTAGAAATGAAGTTATACCTGCGTTGGCAAACTTATATCCCAACGCAATAGATCCTAGTTTACCGAATGAAAATGTTTGGTTCCAGCAAGACATGGCAACACCCCATTATGCTTTAATGGTAAGAACTTATTTAGATGAAATCTTCCCCAATAAATGGATTGAATGTAGAGGTACTATTGAGTGGCCAGCTAGATCGCCAGACCTTACGCCGTTATTTTTTTTTCTGTGGGGTTATTTCAAGAACAAAGTATATGCAACACAACCAACTAGCATTGTAGACCTCAAAGACAGGAGAATTACAGAAATACGGAATATTTCACCTCAAACTTTAAACAAAGTTGAGGAGGAGTTCCATTGGAGACTGTGCTATTGCCAACAACTAGGTGGAGAACATTTCGAGCATTCATTTTAATGTATTAAAATCAAATATATCAGGTATTTTATGTATGTGTTTAATAACTGTAAAACTAAAAATTTCACCCTGTATAATTCATAATTTACCATACATTATTGAGTTTGTTGGAATCGGTTCATTAAGAGGATTTCAAAAATATGCAAATATACAGGGTGTTTCATAAAAAAAACACTGCGTGAATCACCCTTTACATTTACATTTATGTTTACATAACGAACAACTCAATTGAAAAGTTGACGTGTCTCGGCAATTTTTATAATTTTTTGAAATGATGACAAAGAATTTTATTCCATAAGTGGTTTCCACACTGTATAAAGATTCTTTGTTGATACTGGGTACTTGGTTAATATTCATTGATTAGAATTTATTGAGTCTTTGGAAAAGATTCACAGGACTTTTTGAATAGAACAAAATTTATCAGTCAAGACTAGTCCGACGTTTTTGTTTCAGCACTTTTCACACAAACAAAAAAGAAAACATAATTTGTTAATTACAGTTTCACAAAGTGTCTACGTTGCTGGAATGTTTCCTAAACGTTCCTCCATTTCGCTTAAATAAAGGAACTCTCAGCATTCTGTCGAAGTTTTACAGCTCAAAAAGTTTAATTTGAGATTAAATTAGCATTCATCGAGCTATTTGAAGATATAAGGGCGGGCATGGCCAAGTGCGATAACATTAAATTTTGTTTGTTCATGATTGCTTCATCAATAGAAAGAAATGATCGAGATTAATACTCAATTTTATTGAATGTCGGAAACAAATCACGGAAAAAAATTCCTTCCAATTATGAATTCCACTCTGAAATCCGCTCTAAATTTGTTTTCGTTTCAGGGCTGACTACCAATAGATCGTTAAATTTATCAATTTGAACAGAATAAGTACTAGCCTTTGGTGTTTCCTCAGTTATACTTCGCAACAATACATTACTTATTATATTGTTTTACTCTTTATCACGGCTAGTTTAATTGGGTTCACTTCGTTACAGTTTGGCAAGATTATGTAAAGCTCCGCTATATCGGTAAGACTGGTAAGAGCCGAGGAAACATGACGCATAACTGTCATAAACGTAGCAGTGGCGTAATGTACCTATTTTACCAAGTAAAACTGAGAATACGAAGGTAACTGACCATACCAACGCCACTGGATAAATCAATATCATTCAATTGAAGAAGTGAGAGGGAAAAACACACGCACGTCTTCCGATAAAAATCACCAATTATGTAGTTCGGAGGGTGTGGTAGGTAATTATGGTTTTCGCACAACGCTGCCAGAGCTTGATAAAGCCCATAACAGATTTGGAAAAGTGTTCATCTTTTAATAATCAAAGATTGGAAAAATAATGTTAATAGAGAAAATCCAAGAAAACAAGCACAATAAAGAGGTAACGTTTGATCATATTGTTAATATTGTTGATAATAAAAATTCCATTTTCTAATTATTATCACTACATACTTAGCACTTTAACTTTTTCATAGTCAAACGTGGCAATATAAAATGTTTTCGACCGCATTCCTTTCACAGCTTCAGATAAACTTATCAAAGTATAGTTTTCTTTTTCATGCTATTACATTTGATGCAATTGTTCTCAATCAGTCTCACCTCTATTCGTATAGTTCAATCCTTCATGTAGGTACAGTGTCCAAAAGGTACTCCCCAATTTTTTCCTGGCTGTTATGACAATATCATCGTTATATACAGGATATTCCGAAGTGAGACTCATTAAGGGCTACTCCTCCATGTAATCATTTAGGAAATGGAAACGATGTGATTCTCGTATTCGCTACTCTAGTGGTGAGCAGTTACGACATTCATCAGTGCTGCCCTACACCTATTTGTAGACGTAGAGGTAGAGGCGGAGCTCATTTTTTCCATTCTCCAGGATCCTACTTGAGTATATGACGTAGATGGGAATAATAGTTAAGACAGAATTAAAGTAAGATTAGTGTCAGTGTCAGCAACAATATATGCTGGACTAGGACCAGTCCTTTGGAGCA
The DNA here is from genome assembly GCA_910591695.1 of Galerucella pusilla. Lineage (NCBI taxonomy): Eukaryota > Metazoa > Arthropoda > Insecta > Coleoptera > Chrysomelidae > Galerucella > Galerucella pusilla. The sequence continues at coordinate 19,570 of CAJUYI010002764.1, read as the reverse complement.
CTAAGGATGTAGCACGAGGGCAAATGGAAAAAGTCAACATACCGTCGGCTTACTACGAAAAGTGACCAAGTCAAAATTTCATGTGGCTCTTCCATAACTGTTTGTGTATTGCGTATTCGAACTAGCTAAGTCAGACCTCAAGCATCAATATAATTATTATCCTTAGTTATAAGAAGTAATGATATGATATGACATTTAGGTATGTTTTCGATAGAACACGGGCAGTTCAAACTATAAAATATAAAACAGCAGACAAATAAACCCTGTATATGGCAATTATTTCATGAGCTAGTATAAATTTCCCAAAAAAAATCATATTCAATTATTTCACTACGCCCATTTCTGTTTTCTCGGTAATAAATAAAACCTCTGACAGCTACCCATTGTTTTGAATTTGAGATCATTCCATTCTCATCAAATACTCAGTATAATAATTTTTCGCAACGAATTAATTGTTGATAATTACAGCCGTTAAAAAACATGCAAAAGGTGTAACTTTAAAGCGGTCAAATGCAAATATATTTTGTATCGGAAGGTCAGGCTTTCTTTTTATTCAAACCGAGAGTTGTACTGAAGACAAAAGCATTCGATTTTTCCGTAATTATTTTAAGTAAGTGATCAATCGTGACACTGACTTTAATGAATCGGACTATTCTGCAATTGGCATTTTCAAATGGATATAAGCAAATGTGAATTTATTTTATGCGAATAAGTGATTGGTGAAAAGATATAAAAGGATATGAAAATTAAAAAAAAAGTTAATGCAAGAAATCATAAGACTAAAATCTTATGATTTCTTGCATTCACTTTTTTTTAATTTTCATATCCTTTACATCTTTCACCAATCACTTATTCGCATTTTTCTATCATCTCCCTTACCATTTTGTCTTCGATCTTCTAAACCAATGGAGAAAAAAAGTGATTCACTTGCAAACAGTGAATTTGACGACTCAAAAGAACAGCCTCTATTCCGGTAGGAATAGGATAACCCATCAAATATTCTTGAATATTCTAATCATGGTTTACGAGCTAGGAATAGAAAAGTATCATCAATTGCTTCTAACTTTCTAATCAATAAAGGATATAATATGTAGAAAAAAAAGTTATGTTATGTAAGTAGTGGTATTAATTTGTCACCACCTACTTATCCCTACTCCTTGGCCTCTAATTCCTGTATATATTAGTAACAGTATTTAGTACACGAATAATTCGAGTGCTATGAAATTTTGGAACATATGTATCTAACGGAATGGTGGACTATTTGTTTGATGATATATTTATAAAATAACAGAAAGTCGAAACAAAAAAAGTAGAATGTTGAATTTCTGTGTTAGTTGGTTGGTCCAGCATTAAAGAAAAAACAATTGAAGTGAAAAAATTTATTATGGTACTGGTTGGTTATTTTACATTCCAGGTAATAATGTTGAAAAATTGCTTGTGCTTCCTTCAGACTTATATATATAAAATCATATACCCTTATACCCTAAGGTGTCGGGTTTGCATTCTTTCCTGTTTCTTGCCAATGTTCTCGCCTCTTCCAATGATTTACCTCTCTCTCTCTTAGTATATCACCCACTATTGTATTCCATGTTCGTTTTGGTCATCCTTTTAAGCTTTTAAGCTTTATATTGGTTTCAATTTTTTTGTTTTGTTGAATATCCTTCGTTTTTTTCCTCTCTCTTTACCTTTATGTGTTGTATACTAGGTAATAATTGTTTTTCTTTTCTTTGTTACTGAGATTTCTTGCTGTAAACTATTTTGTTTCAAGAGCAATAAAAGTATTATTTTTATATTATTATTATTCAAAATAATGGGCGGCAGTTGGGAGGCATGCATCACCCTGAAAAATATCACCTCACGACCCTGATTCTGCGATATCTACTTATGAATACAATACATACGTTCACAACAAACCTATGAAAATCAATCACTTTTACGCTTTCACGTTTTTAATAAAAACGTGTTATTTTAAATTTTGTCCGTTACATTTTGTCGTTAAAAACCACTTTCGTTCTTAGATATAATTATAGTCGAGAAAAGACGAGGATAATGGTGGAAATGCTGACCGGACATTGTAGACAATTGACCAAGCAGATGACAGCCTATGTGGGTTCTGCCATGAAGAAGACGAAGCCTCGGAGCACATACACTGTGAGTGCGAAGACCTAGCAAGGGTGCGAAAAACCGAAGGCAGAGAGCTACGCAAGGTAAGCCGGTATCCAGGCTAATGGGTCTAATAAAAAGAATAAAGCTGAATATCCGGCCAGCTCTGAATATTGAGAGGGCCACAATGGAGATGCACAGGTCGCAGTGGAATAGGAGAAATAGAAGCTCAAATTCTTATCCAATCTATGTATAACTTGTATATATTATATCCTATGATTGGGATAAAACTATAAATACGCAAAATGATTAAGTCTTGAAATCAAACCAAATTACCAAAACCTAATAAAACTTCTTTTCAAGTTAGAAACAACTAAAACATCGTTGTTTTTGTTTAATAATAATATTTTCTTGATCTATTTTAAATGTAATGAAACTAATTCAATTATTGTGATCAATAACTAATACTCATTATAATTTTGTTAATCGTATGTTTGTGTACTACGTAATATTTGCATTTCCCTAGTCAACATTGCAGGAAATGTAATTGTGTATAATGAAATTATACCACAACAACAGTTATTATTCCAATCAAATGTAGAATATCTTTACTTGTTCAACGATGAGATTGGTTGGAAATTGATAATTATTGGAATGTTTCTCAGTTTTACCATTTTATTCATTGATTGCGTCAGACGAGTTCAAGTCCGAGTCTTGGGCACCTAGACCTTCAGGCTTTCTGTATTGTTTGTTGTACCGTTCAATGTGAAAAAATTAATTATCCTTATAGAAGATCTTCCTTGTGGAAATCCACATGTATGAATGCTGCGATTGGGCTCTTCCTTATCGCACAATCTAGCCTGTTAGGGTGTATTTTTCTCACGTTCACGCAAAAACCAAAAAATGTCCTATTCGGGTTGCCGTAAATGGACTAAAAATGGCGTTAATTTGAATGTTTATGTTGTTCGTGATAACAAAATGCTGTAGATAGTGAAATGACATGAGTGCAATACAGTTTTTATTGCATTAGGCAATAAAGAACTAGTTTTTTCACTGAATAGTGATCAATGAGTTTTGTTTTTTGCATTAACGTAGAAAAAATAACAAAACATGATACGAAAATATCTGCCGTTGACATTATTATTACACAATGCCGCTTTTACTTTCGTATAGTACTTTTTGCCGTTGACATGTTATTCATTAGGCTGATTTATTTTCATTTTCTAAAATTAATAGCCGACGAACGAAACAAATTCTCGTGAGATATTTAACCTTTTCGTAGCTTGAAATTACTGCTTTACATTGAACACTTTATATTTGATATCAACAAAAACATCGTAATAAAGTGTTTAACAGGTATGTACTGGTAATTAAATCGTAAGCGAAGGTTTTGAAGAAGTGATAGATGCGTTAATATGATTATATGATATGGCACTAATAAACGTAATATAATAGTTGCTTTTTTTCTACCACCAATCTGAGCTAACCTGAGTTAAACTTGGCTAAGCTACCGTTCGTTTTGCCAATGAAGTTAGATTTACTAAGATCAACTAACTTTCCCCCTTGCCTCCGCCAAGTATGCCGGATTTTTGACTTAGCAAAGTTTCTTAGCTATAAGTTTAATCGCGAATGCAAGAAAAGTCACTCATTTTTGACATCTGATAAAGATTTTAACCTGAAAAAACATATTTGGTGTTCTTTTAATAGAATTAGGCAATCCAGACCACGTGATCTTTTCAATATGGCGGCGACGTTCAAACATTGGAATCAGTAACGTGTCAGACCTATGCGTGTCAGTTTTGTCCTTTCATCTCTGCGATTCTTTCTCTCAACATCTGCAGCCCTTTTTTTTACTTTCTGAGACACATGTCCCATATGTTGATATGGTACCCAGTCAGGGTGGTCTTTATCTTCGGCAGCAGGTTTGCCTAAAATAAGTTAATACCTACTTGAGTTCAAATTACGTATACTAGGAGCTAGAAGAGTTGATATGCTATTCAAGATAATATTTGATAAGAAGCCTACCAGTTATAAAGTGTCTACTGCAAACTTTCTGGTGTTTCAATATAGATTTCGGTCAGATCGTCTCTCTTTATTGCCGCAATCCATGCAGCCCTGCGAAGTTTGGTCAAATCGTTTTTCTCCGTTAAAAACCTGTGTTTTGTCTCTGCGAGAACGCGATAAAACGAAACTTCATCACGATTAGAACGGCTTCCACAACCAACCACAATACATATCGAAGGCATTTCACAAGACAAACACTTTACTATTTAAAAATCACAATTTACAGCCAAAAAACAGAAAGAAAACCAATGGATAAACAAACACTCAAACACAACTTTGTTATTTGTTTGACCGTCGCCGCCATATTGAATTTATTTTGACAGATCGATGGATTGCCTAATTCGTTTTGAACTTTTATTTTAATTCATAATGGTTCACCTTTTTCGAGACTGTTGTGTTGTTGCAAATGTATATCCAGTAAATCCATTTTGTGAGCTACTAGTTTCCTAATATTACTGGTGATTTTTATTTTAATTAATTAATTATTAAGTTGAAAGTTCTGAATCAATAAATCTTTTATTTATTAATTTGTTTACCTTTCCATCTTTGTTTGTATGCAAATGCGCTTGCGCCGATATTGTCGACTTAACAGCGATTGAAAGGTGCGTTCGAACTACAATTCAGCTCAGCTAAGAATTATGTAGTTAGCCAAGCTAAGCCAGGGGATAGAAAAAAAGCAACTACTACTTATAGAACATAGTCTAATGTGGATTGTACTTATATATCTAGGTCTTCTAGATCTATATTTCCCATCCTTTCTCTCTCTTTTGATGACTTCTATATCGCTTTTATCATATTTCATTCCTGTTGCTGGTATCTTACTTCTCTGTTGTTCTGTTAAGACCTGAGATTCATATCCAAAGGTTGCTATTGGTCAATATAGTGTTTTATAAAACCATCATTTTTGTCTGATTTGGAATTTCTTTTGAAACTTAAGTTCTTTACGTCAGGTTATGTTTGAGCGACCAGGTGTCGCGACGCAAAAGATCTGACCGTTACGCGTTACGTTGCGCTACGTTATGTTACGTTGCCTCGTTATGTGCCTTGCTTTCGTGCTTGTGCTCTCTCCTTAGTCTCTCACTCGTTTACGAAGCAGCGATTCATATGCTCCGGCCGGGATTCGAACCCGGTCCGCCGGCGTGGAATGCGAGCATTCTACCACTGAACCACCGATGCTATATAAAAATTCTATGCAAAGCTGGTATTCGCAGTGCTGGTGATCTACTTGAATTTGTTCGGATAAATGTCTACTATTATTTCCATAATTTTTAAGTGGTCTAGCACATTTACTTTTCGAAATACAGGGTGTTGAAATTTTGGAAACTTGAATGTTTTAATTGGATAATGGATAATGGATGGATAAATTGATTTGACATTTGGCAGATTGTTTTTAAATGTAAAAGGGCATATTTTGAAAGAAATAGTAGTTTGTGCAACTAGTGTGGATATGATGGCCATATCGCACGAGGACGAAGTTTGAGCACGATGCCGTAGGTGGAGTGCTCAATCGTTCAAGTGCGATATGGACAATCCACACGAGTCGAGCAGCATATTTTTTCTACGACCCACTTAAGAAAAATCTAGAAAATAAAAATTTCTATAAACTGTAATATAACTTCAAATTAAAAATTTAACAATTCAATTTTATGTTTCCAATAATTTGTAGCTGTCATCAAATGTCTTCTACCCAGCCTGGCTCAGAGTACCTAGTCAATCTTGTTCAGTAATATTTTGGACGGAGGTGACCTTGTGTCATCCTCCATTTGAATACGTTTAAGTGTCTGGATATGGATGCCGGGCTGGCTCATTGGTGAGTACACTCGTGCAGATGCTGGAGCGCACATCAAAGTTGGAATATTTGATAAATAAATAGATATCAGGATATATCTTTCTTTCAAGTTATTAAATTCAATTCGATCACGATTCTCAGTTTTCTAAGATTCATAAAAACTCATGGGCTGAAGTCTCTTTACTTATACCTACACTACTATGTCATGTTACACGAGGCTAGTTTTTCAATCTAGGATAGCAAGCTTAATACTTGTTGAGTGTCTAGATAGGCCGTCCTGGCTTGCTGTACTCTTTTAGAGCTTGTTGGTGCTGTATACTTGATGCCAGATAATTTCAACTCAAGTGATAATTTTATGCTAGTACGATTAAATTCTTAATTGTATTTGGTAGTCATTTGTACAGCCGTAGTCATTATTTCGCTACATATTTTTTGTAGTGCTGAACCACGTTTAAATTCATCTCCACTTCAAACTCCTAAGATTGAATGGTGGCTTTCCACAGGAATTCCTCCTCACGGTTCAAATTGTATAAACTTCAAATTTATGTCGTTCTTTCTCAGTTTGGGCATTTTATCAGTTTTTCGAAATACTCAATTGTGGCTAGAATATCAAAATGGTTGGTGACTATTCAGTAACCAATCGAATACAAGCTAACCAGCTTCGCTGGTCACGTGAAGCTATCCTAGTTCTCTATACACGAAGACAGAGTTACTGGCCTAATAGCTTACTAACATCAACCTGATATTTATAAGCAAAATTTCGAATTAAAACAATTTAGCAAATGAATGAGTCATTGTGCCCAGCTACTGGAAGTTCACAAAGAAATTCAAACAACACTGGTCGATTCCCGACAGTTAAAAATGTACCTAAGTGTAAAACATGATGGATGAAATTGATTAACCTGTAGAAACGAGCACTTGAAAACTTTCTAGCATTCTAAGAAACATCCCCACATGTGTGGCGAGTATTTTAAAAATCAGCAGATTTTTTTGTCAAGTTGTATGTTGTGATTGGATGACAGACGAAGTACAAAGAAATTCTTGACCTCTAAAAAACAAATTGTTCGCAGATCAGGCACATTTTCCGATTTTTCGAGAGTATCCACTTTTAGTTTTGATACAAATCACGTATGGGCAGATCAAAGCTTATGATTTCTTTAATATTGAAAGTATTCAAATCACATTAATTATAATGTGTCCTATAACATATTTATAATATACTTTTGCTTTATCTATTGTTCTATTTTATCTTCTGTAGTATGTATTATTTCTCACACGACAATGTCAGTGTATATTCAGAATCGGATAATAAACCAATTTTTGTCGCTGTCTTATCTGATGTTCTCGATTTCTCACAATACCTCGGATGATGTAATTGTCGATAGAAAACAGGTTGCAGTCACGAGTTACACCATTTCATTGTTTTATTTAGGACCGGACTATGGCAAAAAACTTATAAAATAAAAATCACACCAACACACTAATGATAATTATAGAACTGAGCCACATCAAGATTCAAGAAAACATTTTTTTGGATTCTGTGTGAAAAATTTATTTAAAATCGCAAAGCGCTTTCGGCTATTAGGCCATCATCAGTGCCATACCTGCAAGTAAGCAATAATCGTTGAAAACTTTTTGAAAGAAATTAGTAAAGAATTACTTACTCGTCAGATATGAAACAAGAAACCTAGTCAAATGTCTACAACACATTAACGTCACTGTTAACATTACATTAAATAAAATTTTTTCTTCACGGGGAATCGAACCCGGGCTACCGCGTGAGAGTCTTTTTTTTTTTTGACAGGTGGAAATACTTTATGTACATCTACTACAAGTTATACCCTTCGTAGATAGTGTGGGACTCCCGGTTCGTTTGTGCAGGTCCGGTTTACCCACTAAAACCACCTCCTCTACTCGCCGCCTGCAATACTCTGGCACTGGCTTCTGGACCATTCCTTCGGAGTACTGCCTGGTCTTAGATACTACCGCGTTTTATCTCCCCTGTCTAGCGTGCTCTTCCATCTCTTTTAATTTCAGTATCTCTTTTATGACCTCGCACGCAGTGGTCCAGTTAGACGATTTTTCGGTCATTTTGGTCACTAGGTTATCAGCGTTTACCGGGCCCATTTCCTCCATTAACCTACAACGAGGTATCTCCCACCTATGACACGAGAACATCGTGTGCTCAGGGTCGTCCGTTTGATCGCAGTAAACGCAGCTATCGTCTGTCTTACCGATCTTGTTGGTGTACGTGCGGAATGATCCGTGGCCAGACAGTATCTGGGTCACATAGTAATTCCCACCTCGGTGCTTGCATTCCACCCACCTCCTAATATTAGGTATGAGGCGCTTGGTCCATTGTCCTCTACCGCTCAATGCGTCCCATCTCTCCTGCCACTTGGCCATTGTTTTCTCTCTGGCCTCTTTTTCCACTCCATTTCTATCTGCGTCTTTATTACTGTATATGGCGTGCCTCTCCTCTACTTAAAGGTCTATTGGGGAAATACCTGCGATCACTTGAGCCGCTTCTGCTGAGACCGTTTTATACGCTGAGATGACTCTCAGCAGCATGCATCGCTGTTGGCTCTGTAGTAGGTTCCTATACTTCTGCATACGCATAGCTGTGTGCCAGATAGTGCTCGCCTCTTTTCCTCTCTAGGTCCGTGGATGTTTACCAGGATGCGGGTAAGTGCTCCTACGGTTTTTGCCGTTTTCTCGACGGTCTTTTGGACGTGGTATCCAAAGGTCAGCTTGTCGTCCAGCCTAGGGCTGTTACGGAATAGCTTTTCGACGTACCTAGTATTACCTGTTCCTATTCCAAGTAGATACCTATTCCAAATACCTATTACCGTTCTAAACTATTCCAACTAGAATTTCATGACAGAATATTGCTGGCGCTGTCAGTGCCGTAATATAATAGGTACCTACCAAATACGTCGTATCGATCGGATTGGTTGTTCATGTTATTGACGTTATTATCCCTGTTATAGTATGGTAGGGTAGGTTGGGGAGCCCCAAAAATTATATAAGCTTATTCTGTTTCTGTATACTCTTATTTATCAGTCTATTTTTTCTGATTTCTGGTACATTGAACTTAAACTGTTCTGTTGTTTACATTATGTCATATATCCAATACAAGTAATAGGAATAGGTACACGTAATGCGTATTACAAGTTGCCAAGTAATGCTATACATATCGATCGCTAAGCTATGAGAATAGAAGAGTGACAGTCAGACAGTGACACAAGTAATAGGTACGACTAATAGTTGGTAATAGGTTCGCGGAATAGGTGGGCGATACCTATTCCAAAATAATAGGTCCAGTTCCATCGTAACAGCCCTAGTCCAGCCATATTCCTAAGTATTTCATTTGTCTTTGACAGCTTACTGGGTTCCCTTCCACATGGAATATTACGTTCCCTCTTTTCCTCGGGTCTTTCAGGACGATGGCTTCTGTTTTATTTGCCGCTAGTTCCAACCGGTTCTTTTTCATCCATCTGCCTATGTACCTGGTAGCCAAATTTCCCCTGTGTATAAGGTCCTCTCTATTCTTTGCGGTGACTATGACTGCCAAATCATCTGCATAAGCCACGGTTCTACATCCATTTGGTAGCGTGAGAGTCTGGTTTGCTTACTACTCGGTCACCGAGGAATATGCAAATTGTTTTATCTATAACGTCAGATGTATTACATAATTTTATAAAATCTCCCCTTAAATAAATAAATAAATAAATAACTATTGTGCCAATCAACCTAATGGCAAGATTTTTATTTTTATTTATAATTAATACTACTGTATATTTTTGTAAAGTGAAGTTTCATCCAGAGTAAAATAAATTCTTATAATAATTGGTGTATTTATTTATTGATTCAAAAAATGTTTGCTTAAAAGGAACTAAAGTTCCTACCGTGTGTCCCGCGACACGTTCTACCATTTTTTATCGGTGAGTGTATATAAATGTTGCAATATAATAAATGGAGAACGATATCACCGTATCCAGGACTCGAATCTTACGCCTACAAATAATGATTTTCCAAACCAAAATTTCGTATTTCACTTATAATTTCTTCAATCCGACTCTGTCCCTATTGTTCCGCTTGGAAAGTAAATCAAAACTCATCTTAAATGGTTTTGGTAATGTCAGTCGAGATTTTAATAAATGAAAACTTGCATAATTCTAATCGGCGACATTTGAATTTTATTGAGAAACAATTGCTTGCGCCCATCTAAAGCGAAAGCATAATCTGGTTTTATATGAATAATAATTCAACCTTAAAGAATACGTTAATAGATTATTGAAAGTGATAAAATTATTGCTAACATTATTATTAGATTGCGCTCCATGATTTAAGATTGATTTGAATAAGAACAATTGAATAAGACTATTTTAATGTGAAAAGTAATTTTTAAAATGAAAGAAAGAAAAAACCTCCCATATTCCAAGACCGCAAATTTTTTCCAATTGAAATTTTATTACACGGATCACAGTATTAATCCAGATAAGGCAGGTAAACTGTAGGCTAATTAATTCGAAGATAATGGCAGCCACTTAAAGTGAATTGAATTCTCTTAGGGACAAAAAGATACCAAAATAATGGTATGGCCATTCTAAATGTGAAAGTGGATATCTTAAATATCTGGAATATAGTGGAAGACAAAAAATGATGAGGGACAGTGAGTTGGCCCAAATCACTAAGAGTTTGATACCCATGCTTATAACATTATGGCACAAAAAATTATGGACAAATTATTTATTATTTCTGTTTTTTGTTTTCAGGCCAAAAAGTGGTTGCCGTTTATCAGAGAGTGTTTGAAAAGAAATTCTGTCGTAAAAGGTGGTACATAAGTTCACGCGACATTTGAAACTTGATGAAAAAACTGTGAGGATTTGAAAATTGTCAGAATTAACATTCCCTTCTTTTGTGTGGAAAGTGATGATTTTTGAAGCCATGAAGCGGGTGTTTCTCTCAATATTCTTCATTTTTTGCTCTGATAGGCTTTAATATAAATATGACCATTTTAAATTCTACATTTAGCTTCATTATCCTTAAATTGCCTGTTTAAACCTGGAATATTTCGAATAGTTTTTCTTGGACGTAATAGAGTACACGCATTTTCATATTTTGCTTGGATATTAATTTATAATAGTAAATATGATATCAAAAATTACTAATAATAGGAAATAAACCAGTTTCCATTGGAAATTACTCCCAAATTTTAAAATAAAATTCAAATTTCAATGCACTTTCCTACCACAACCCAAGGATTTCCGAACGCTACCTATGTGATGTCATATCTCTTGTGTTTACTTATGTCAATATGGCCGGTCTTGCATTAGGTTAGGTGTAGTTGTGTGTTTATATTGTATTTCAATCAAATATTAATTGTTTAATCGACGTAAACATATCATTTATATGTTTGTTTGAGACCATTACGTGTTTGTGTGTGCTTTTTTTATTTCTAAAAGTCAACGTAAAGTGGAAAGTGGACATAAATATTCGATGTTTCCGAGGATATTTTAAAACTTTTGGAAGAATATATCTTATTTACTAGCTCAGTGTTCAGTGACGATTCTTTCATATTTTGTGAGTAAAGATATGGCTAGCGAAGGTTTTGTAAAAGCACAAACTGATAAATTGCCCAAAGTAGACTCATTTATGCTGCTTGAATTTATGAAGTCAAACAGCTGCTTTAATGCAGAGGAAATAAGAGGAGTTGAAACATTATCGTAAGTACAATTTAAACTATGTTTTATTTATATAATATATACCAACCATATTTTGATCTGTGGTCGTAAGAAAATGATGTTTTTATGGATGATTCCTAGACATATAGGTACATAACCTCAAACTATTTAAGAATAAAAATTACCAGCATAGACGTAGGTACTTACATTATAATGGTCTTCACAAACAAAAGTAATGCCCTTCTCTCAAGTGTATTTTTGCTTGCGCCACCAGGTAAAGTAAAAAATATTTTGTCTGGAGTTTTAATAGACGTTGATTTACACACTGGAAGAATGCAATACTTGGAATACAAAGTTTTTTTTCGGCTTTATCCATTTTTAAAGCTTTCAGAAACAAATTAGGTCACAAGAACTCAGAGCGTGATACACGAATAAGAACGTAAACAAATGACGTCACACCATGGGGCAGCCACCTTTATGAGGTAAAGCGCGTTTTCGCGGACTTTCAAATTTTATGATTTTTAAAGTCGTTTTAAAAGTAAAGTTTATATTTTTTTGAAAAATAGGCATGCAAGGTGTTAGGAGACCTGATAAAGCGTGAATTCCCACCAATAGCAAAATTTATGCTTGTACCCTATTGTAGGTGAATTGAATTTGTGTCCATTATCAAATGAGTCGTTAAAAAACCGGGTACCATCTCCCAAAAAAAAGATTACAGGCAAAAATTGACCTTTTTCGCATTACGTTAATGCTTAACTGTTAACTAGCTATCAACTTCTGTGAAACCAAAAATGGAAAATTGATATGCTTACAGAAGCATATTATTCTCTATTCCATGTCGCTTACTCGAAATTTGATGCAAAATTTCTAATTTTGGTACTTGACAACTGCTAACTGGCTGCGAAAAAAATCAATAAGCTGGAATATTTGCATTTTCTCGCATTTGCAAGAAGTTGTAAGAGGATCCTAGTATTATTTTTGAATTATTTCTTGATATCATGAAAATTTTCACTTTATTGAAGGTATTATGGTTATTTTTATTTCCACTTTGATAAATTTATTGATATTGATGCCAGATAAACAAAATAAGAAATTGGTCGTTCCATTAAATTGAAGAAATACCTCTTTATTGACTTATCGTTTTGGAAGTTGATGTGTCTCGGTACTCATTTCTAATATGTCGCATTTCTGAAATATTCAGGGTGGGTGGGTTCTTTTCAAATGAACACAGTGTATATATGTTACGGTGATTGCACACATTTGGGAAATGTACACTTTTACCGTAAAATGTGTACATTTCCCAAAAAGTTAGATATTTTTGAACTAAATATAATGTATATGTACATTTCCCGGCAAATGTGTACTCTTGCCTTCTCGGTTTGGTAAATGTATATTCTCACCTTCATGTTTTAAGAAAAGTTGAAATACAAATAAATCAAAAATGTTGTTGCAGTAGGAAAATATTCTTACTAAATATATTTCTTTATCTTATTGTTTTTTAAGTTTGATTTCGAACCAGAAATGTTGATCGCACTGCTTTAGTGAATAATACATTGTAATACACACTGGGTTATTCAAGAAGGGGAAGGAAATATAATCATTGGATTAGCCATTCCCCTTCCTGAATCACTTCATATGCGTGTTACAAAGTATTGGATATTTTTCAAAAATGGAAAGGGTGAATCTATTCAATACTTTGTAACGCGCATATCAAGTTAATCAATAAGGGGAAGGGTGATTCCAATGTTTATAATACCTTCCTCTTGAATAACTTAATGTTCATTACAATGTATAGGATATCTTAAGGGGAAAGGTGAATGCAATGATTATATTCCTTTCCCCTTCTTGAATATATCAAAGTTAGGATGGCATCTTGTCAACAAGTAAACGGCGAGCATTTTGAACATTTGCAGTGATTTTGTGCCTCATTATTCTAAAATAATAAAGTACACCTATTGTACAACTAATAGTGAGTTATTCCTCATTTTAACTTTTTTTTTACACTAAACTCAGTACGTATGAATTCAAAATAACAAGCTTCTGCAAAATCTGTGAAAATATATAGGGTTTTCCGTTTAAATTAAAAAAGTTGATGACATTTCGGGTTAAACCGGCAGTATATTATTAACAAAAAAATGTACATCAGATGCATTTTCTTCCATTGCACTTACCTGCAAATTTTCATAAATATCGTTCTTTTCGTTTAAGATATTTACTTGGTTCCATACTTTATCCCAACCCTGTATGCATCTGCTTGCACAAATAGTGAGAAATATGATGAATGAAAAGTGAAATGTTCATTCTGCACAGAGGGCCCAGCTTAAGCGTTAGTAGTTGAGGTTAGATTTCGAGCACAAGAAATGATGAACCTACGGTTTTTAGAAGGTATGTACCAATTCCACCCATATTTTGCAGCAATACTTATAAATAAATTAGTTAAAATTATGTATTGTATAACTTACCCAACATATTGATCATCAATTATTATATTATACACATTCATTTGAATTCATAAAATGTCCACTACCCACTTAGAATAATTCAATTGTGATCACTTATATCGGCATAAAATATCAACCTTAAGTAACATAACGGCAATTCAACTATTGACGTACTGTTTAGGAAAGACATAAAATAATAGAAAACAATTTTTAATAAACTTGAAGTGTACTTACCAGCACTTACATAATAATAAATATATTATTGCAAGCTAATATATATGAAAAATGTGCAACGAATATAGACAAGAGTGAATAATATGCTGTAGGATAAGAATAAATAAATCAAACAACAAGATAAAATTACTTGAATGAAAAAAATGTCATTGGCTTAACATTTGTTCTCAACCAAAAAATGACTAATGACAGAAGGAGCGCGTTCATAATCTATGGATTAGATGGGGAGCGAAAATAGACAGTGTATGTGTCAGTCAGATGAAGGGATAAACTCCTAGGTAAAAATCAGCTTGAACTATTGGGTGCTTCTTACCAATTTCTAGAACGACACTGTCCAAATTTGATTTTGATATTGGAATGTGTTGTTTATTCTACGTTAATTGCAAAAAAACATGAATCGAGGAATGCCAGTGGAATTTGAAAATCTTCTATTGATGGAAAGTGGTAGCTAACCCACAGGCGTACATAGGGAACTAGGAGTGCACTCTTGGCGATTCTCATGGTGCGTCTGTTAACACTGTGGTGTAGAGTGTGAGGCAATATATTGAATTTTTATGAACGCTCACTGTGTACCAAGTATAACTCTTACACTCAAGGCGTTGTGTCTTAAATTTGGCTAGTAGTGGAAAAAATTGTATATACACTATGGTGGTGGAGACATTCATAAGCCTCGAACCTTATTCCACCCAGGGCAAAGCCACTCGCCAAATAATTTCGGTGCACCTTGGGGTATTATAAACTATTGTCCATTTGTCCATGAACCACTAAAAATGTTTTATTTTTCACTATTCTGAATACATTTTAATTATCAATCCTGAGATCACCTTCCATATAACTTTTTTCTCATCATGTATCCTACTTTCTCCTCCGCTATTCAATTTGGTTCTTCTCCGCCGATTCTAACCACTGTCTTTTGATTAACATATTATGTCCTTTGTTCAATAGCCTCTCCCCCTCATCTTTGATTTTAGTTTCTGTGATGCCATCCCAATTTTGTCAACTTCATTCGTTAGTTAGCTCTTTTTTACATACTCCATGTCCAATTTCTCATGTTCTTGCACCCAATTCACGTCTTCGCTCATTCGATTCATTGCCTTATTCATTCGATTCATTGCCTTATTCATT
>CAJUYI010002763.1:13225-24360 GCA_910591695.1 Galerucella pusilla | reverse complement strand
TTTTTTTAGTTTTCTATTTCTTATTATCTGATATTTTTATACATAGTAACACTTTGATCAACCGGGTTCGGGCCTGTGTTTTCATGTTTTTTTTAGTTTTCTATATCTTATTATCAGATATGATATTTTTATACATAGTTACACTTTGATCAACCGGGTTTGGCCCTGGGTTTTCTTGTTTTTTTAGTTTTCTCTCCTTGTCCTTGTCACCAGTTGTCACATTTTCTGAACCGTCCCCCTGATGTGACGTCACACATTCTCTAAATTTATGCATGTATTTAAAAATAATCGAAAGAAAACAAAAACAGTTATTTCCTTTTTTTCCCATTTTTATCAAATAATATTTTATAAAATCAATGCAAAAATGTTGAAGTATTAGAAATATAGATAGAGTTCGAAAATTTGAGATTTTTTTATTCACATATAAATTTCGCGTTATAGTACTCTGAATTTCGAAACGTAACCTCACAAATCTTTTGAACCCCCCTGCCCTTGTCACACAATGTCACATTCTGGTGATACCCTCCCCCCCTTCAACGTGTGGCATAATTTATGGATGACCCCTAATTGGAAAATATCAATGAATAATTTGTTTGCATTTCTATGTCACTAATTTGTACAAATTCTTTATAAAAAGTTTTTTCCCTCACTATGAGAAGATGTGCCAATTGTAAACATGTTTCTCATACACAGTAACACCATTCATATATTCCATCTAACTGAGGATTTTTGAAGTGAATGAAAATATACAGAGCTCATCATAGCTCACTTCAATTACCATTATAGAACAACGTAAGCGCAAAGCAAAAGCCGACTACATAGGAATTTGAAAATGCTGTTCAAAACTATGTTGTAACCTCTTGCCAACTTCCTACCCTTTGTTTCTCAATTCAATCCTCAACTTTGTAATTTTCAGAACCACGTTTTACGCGAATGGAAACGAAAATCATTTATCTTTACTGAACGTCATGTTACACAGACTGCTACAAGAATTTCTGCTTCAAAATTTACAAACATTTTAGAAGTTTTAATTTGTGAGGCGTAGCGATTAAGTATTTCTTAAAATAAGTGTACATAGGTATAACCCACTTTAAAAGGTATTAAACTGAGCGCAAATGGGATATGATAATTTATGTAGACTTCACTTTTTCAGATGCAATTCGGATATTCAGATTAAGTTACATTTTCATATTAATCTAAATCAAATTGCATTCGGTGAAAATATTTTATAATGTTAACGCAAACATATTAAGGGGCATCTACCAAATTCGACCTTGCACAATTATGCTTTGTATATTTTTTTCGTTTCCCTACGTCCTCACGTTTAAGTTAACATAACGAAAATTTTATTAGAAATACGAAAGCTCCGCAACATGTAGGTAGCCAAGCGGTTAAAGCGGATTTTGGTTCACGTACTACTCTATAAGCTTCGTCAGTACTGAACTGGGAGACCGCCGAGACCGGCGAGCGTTGTATTAACAATGGAACGGCACGCGACTACCGAAGCAGAGAGACAATGTCAGTCATAGAAGGATAGAAAAGCGAGAGATGGATTTTTATCCGATATTTTAGTGGTAGCAACCGAATTTCAATAAGGAATTGTACGGTCATAAGTAATTTGAGGATTCTGAGATTTTTATATAGTATTCATAAAGCTTCAAATTAGACTTCTTATCAATTAGTTTTTCCATTTAATCCATATTTAATTCTTTACAAGGGCTCAAACTTTGCTTGATATGTGTAATACCTCATTACATGAGAGTTTCATACACTATTTCTATTACGAAGAAATTTGATTTGAAATAATATGAAAAAATGTACCACCCGGGATTCGAACCCGGCAAGTTCAGATCGAAGACAACCTTATGCGGCGCCTTTCCCACTTGTCCTACGGGACCACATTGTTGGACAAATAGCATAAAGTGCATAGGTATGTTACTGTTACACAATTAGTAATGAATTCTTGTAAACAAAAAATAATGAGTTTAAATATGTATTCACCTTGATCATTAAGTTTTTTTGGTCTGGAGCTCGACATTTCTTTTAAAAACTGACGAAAAAAATTTAAACCGTCCTAAAACACTGTCAAACTGTCAAACATTCTAGAGAAAGTATTGGGTCTGCATACTTGGGTATTTGAATATCTAGATTTCTATTGTTCAATTTTCCAGTTTTAAAATGAAAACCAGTGTTATAATGAGTATCATTATGAAACTGAAAATTGGCATTCAATTAACAACTTATAGTATTTATAGGAGTAGAAAAAAAAATTACCTTTGCTTAATAAAAAAGGGATATGGCTAATTGGTTTTTGCCAAAGCCAGTCAACTGGACAAAGACAAATTCGGATTTACTCAAGTATAATAGCTAATAACAACACATATCTTCATTTGATGGCGGTTCAGGAGATTTACCACTTATTTAAGTTTTTACTCAATTCATGCGATGACTGAGTGGACGCCAAGTGGTAAAAGAAAAAGAGGGAGGCCAAAATCAACGTGGCTTCAGGAGGTTCAGATGACATAAACTGTCTAGGTATCCGAAACTGGAAGGCGAAAACAACCGACGGGAAACAGTGGAGGAACATGATTGAACTGATTTGAAAACTTGGAAATGGGGCCCGATCACCCCCAAAAAATCTGGATCTAATAAGCCGCTCCGGCGACTAAACCCCTCTTGGGGTACATAGTCACTATATACATATAGCTCCTTTATAATACTATTTATGGTTATTGTTTTGGAAAAGCTTTTTATCTTGCTGGAAAATTCCTTTCCATACATTGCTAACAGCCCATCTGGAAGTTTAAAGCACATTTTACCTCAAAAATATCAACTTCAGTAGAAAATGCTTATATGCTACATGTTTCCATTTTTTTTATAACGTTCATCAAAATTCTTTGAAATCATTGTTCAATTTTTCAAAATAAGCTCAGATAATGGCGAGAAATTAGCAATTTCGAATTAAATTGAATCATTGAAGTGACTGAATCGTTGAAGTGACTTTTCCGCTGCGATCGTTTCAGATATATTGTGGTTATCTAAGACTGGATAACATTTTCCAGCCCTTTATGTAGACAATCAGCATTAAAACTGAATGTTACATTCTGGCGAATTCACCTGAAAGTGTGAGATTTCCACTGCATGCGCAAACTTTAGAACATTCTGAACGGAAAGGATAACCTTCTTCGCTCGGTGTATGCTCATTTGAAGGTTCAATTTGAGGTACAAATATTAGGTAGTAACATTAACTTATGTGAGAGAATTCCAGACTCACTTCTTGGGCTCAGATAGTGTCACAAATCAGAAGGCATATGGAGGAACAGGAAAGATGTATTGTCCCAAGGTGTGTCCCAGCGGTTAACAAATATGAACCATAGTGAAATCGGAACAGGAGTGGAGTTATGAATAATAAAAGAGGAAAAAGAAAGCCTAAGTTGACTTGTGGCCTCAAAGTAGCTTTGGGTTAACCAAAGTTTATGTTTATAAACAAATTCCAGAGAATATTGAAGAAATGTTACTCATTTAGTACCTCAGATATTCGAGGAAAATCCTTAAATATCTTTAAAATTTTTATATCGAATCCACAAAATGTGATTAACGTTTCAGCAAGTGCCACGTTATTCTCAAAAATAATCAAAAAAAGGAGATTCCTTTTTTTTGGTGAACCACCCAGCAGTTTTAACCTTGGAAGTTAGTGAATAAATGTTTCCTTATAAAGGATGAGGTCAATTTGACGATAAAATCAAGAAGAGAAGAAGAACAAAATAAAAACTTTGATTTTTGACGTGAATTAACTGTTTTGTTCATAATTTATGAGTGTAAATATTCTTATTACTTTTTTTTTCTGTTGTAGGTTCTACGTTCAGTGATGAAAAGTAAAGTTGAAGAAGATCAAATTCTATAAAATACAAGAGTTAGTTTGTAAATGAACTTGTACGAAACTGTAAGACAGAAGTATCATAATAAATATTTTACTCCACTTTGCATGATCCATCAGGTTAAGGTAAGCTACTCTTCCAACCCGTAACAATTGATAATGGCTTCCATTGCCGCAGTTGGTCTGTTTCTCATTGCACCTGTTATGCACAGAAAGGCAAGCCTTCGATGTTTTGATAGCTCCAGTTCGGCTTTCCTCTGATCTGTTTCGGTCATCAAACTAAGGCTCTTGGGTTGTTGAAAAGCATGTTTTCCATTCACTGACATGTGGTGTCGTCTGCTCCACGCCTTGCAATAGCAGCCATCATGGAATCAAAGGAGGTGTTGTAGAACGCTCTTTCTATATCGAGAAATCATCAAAAAGCTATGTCTTTATTTCCTTGGGCACCCTCAATTTCCGAAACTGGTTGATGTAGGGTTGTCTTCTGGTTGATAGGCATGTTGGATTTAATGTAGTGGACTTACAATAAAAAACCTTCCCCTGCCTATCAATAAATTTCTCCATCATCTCCAATATAACGAATTTACATTCTATACCAACAATTTGACAGCAGTTTAAATTCGCCAGTTCACTAGGAAACAACTTTTCCTAGCAGTGATGGCTTCTGGTTTTGAGAAATTCACATTTATCTTTGCTCCTTTTTTTGGAGGAAACTGCGGTTTAAAACTTGCTGGAATGAAAACCTTTTATACTCTTTGTATTTACTCCTCCACAAGATATCGTAACGGACGTAATCGATTTCGGATATTGGATTATTTCATGCACGTCTCTGAAATCAGTTGTATTCGTAGTTCAGTGACATCAGAAGCCAATTCAGAAAGCATTAGTCTCAGGCGAAGTTCGACACTAACCGTATTATATGATACGGTGTTGCTATTTCCCGTGAATTTCTGAATGTTTCCCGTGTCGGGCAACGGGTATGGTCTACCAGAGAGCTTTGGAGTGGAAAATATGCAAATTACAGTCTTTACTGATAACTTCGTATTCATTCTGAGAAAGCTGAGTATTGATGACAGAAATATCTGTGGAATTGCAGCAAAGTATTGAGATTGCACTGAAACCATTTCAATTTGCGAAATTCAAGAAGTATGTTATTTCTCCGGAAATATCGTAGTTCCATTTTGCTATGGAGATATGGTTTTGCTTGTCTGTATGCAAATTTTAAGAGAATCCCTAAGTTAGGTATATCGTTGTTCAAACAGTTTTACGATCTTTTCGTCACAGTAAACAAGATGAATCTGAATAAAAGTATAATGTTATAACTTTGACTGAATACAAAACACCAGAATATATTTTGTCTTTACTCCATGCCAATAAATTGTACTATCGAAGTATCCGCTGAAGTATGAAAATTTCTGGAAGTCATATTCATTAATCTTTCTACAGGCAAGCCCAGTAAGGTAGTGAAATTAGCAGACATATGATTTTTCTCCAATGCTTATAGTTAGTGGACGAATTAATTGTTTTGATGTTCTGGTTTTCATGAGGTTTTTATGGAATTTTGGAAATTATAAGCCTCCGCGAATTAGTATAAGCTTGCGTGTGAAAATTCTAAAATCCATATCTAAGGTTTTTCCATGTGAAAAATTCATGTTTTTATAGAAAATTCAATTCTGAATCGAATGGCGTCGACTAGAACCTTGCAGTTCCCGAGATATTAGCCAATATGTGAAGAAATGTCAAAAAGTCAGACTTCAGCTTTTCATAAAACTGGCCATAAAATGAGACGGGTTTTGAAAAAGTTGAGTTCCATTTCATTTTGAGGGGTATCAGAACAAGCAAAACTTTTTATCAAGAAAAACATTTTTCACTGAATTGATATTTAAAAAAATTTCACCTCTAGGATACTCCATCCGTGGACACGGTGTACAATGTGAGGCACATTATGTAAAAGAGAAGTTAGCTACATACCCAAGGGTAAACAGCAGGACCCAATTGTGTAATTTTTTTTCATTCGTAATAATTATAGGTACCCTGTTTATACAAGGAAGAACGACGACAGAAGAATATATTTTATGTGTTGAGATATGTACGCATTAAAATTGAAGTTGGAAGAATACCTACAGATAGTGAAGAAGTGGTTCGATTGTAGGCTTTTATCCATTAATTTGGAAAAACCAATCACATACCTTTCTTATAGAAATAATCTACCAAATTATGATCTCCATGTCAATACAGAAACTACTATTCCGACCAAAAATCGAATTAAGCATCTTAGCATTATGATAGACTTTAATTTAAAATGGGACCAACACGTGAAATACCTTTTAAGAAAGTTGAGATATATTTTATTTAAATTTAAATACATTCGTAATATCCCGATTCTCGAACAAAGATTGATAGTTTATAAAAGTGAAGTAGAACCTCACCCAAATTATGAAATAATGGGCTGGGTGGCCCATCCAAAACCTACCTTCTGCGATTCTCAAAAATGTTCCTCAGAACAATATAACATGGAGGATATGATTGATTGTCCTAGTAATATTTCATATTTTGTGACAAATATATTGGATATTGGATGTCAAAAAACTTCATTCCATTTATATTTGTGGTACTCGATATACTAGTGAACATGAACTGGAAACGCTCAGTCCCTTAGTCGTAGGTTCAAACTATCATATATACCACCCTATGAACCAAAAACTGTGGTACAACACAATAATTCCTACCTTGGCCCTAGAATATACATTCCGTTTCCATTAAATTCGAACATAGGTTGACAAAGTATAAGCAGAGAATCAGAAGATTTATACTGAGTACCTCTCTAGATGTGTGAGTGTTTATTTGATTTTTAAGTCAAACGTGTTTTAAATTGGTGTAGTTTTCAAGAAAATATGATAAATAAAAGCCACTACTAATACTAGATCAGTCAATTAAGTACTTATCCATCCACCACAACATAGAACTGCTTATGCTATATGAATTGAGTTTGTAGACTGAAAACACATAGTTAACTTTGTGAAAAGCATTGGGAAAGCAGATTTCTCGAGTTAATCCAAATTGTTGGGAATTAGGGATCTCCGTACAGTCATGCATAAGGCTTTGACATAATGTTAAAGATGTATATTATGGAGCGGTAGTTCCTATTGTTGTATTTGTTGCCAAGTTTCTGTATAGGTGTATCGTAGGATAGTTCCAAACGTCAAGGCGGGATTAATTGAAAGTATGAAATAGTGATGGAGAAAGTTGAAACTAAATTCTGTGAGAAAAAAAGGTGAGATGTCACCTAACTTTATGGACGTAGAGTTCTTAGGCTAGAAGACATGCTCAAAAACTTGTTTACTCTTGATAGAGCTAATAAAAATATGAGTTTTGGTTCATTCGATTCAACTGGACGTCTAAAAAAATGTATCGAAAGTGTGTTATAGCACATAAAAAATTTCACTGGTTATTCACAAATTCAGAAGAAAAAAAGATCAGAAACTATTGATATTTGAGTGAATTTGCGGAAAGATCCCTCAGGAGCACGAAATTTCCAGTATAAAAACTTTTCTCTCCTGGAACTCTACGGATACGTGAAAAATTCAAGACAAGCTCCACTATCTGTAATATTTCCTTACCTAGCTTCTATAGATAACAAAGCTATGAGGACATCCTAAGCTATCTCCAAATCTAAAACAAGAACCTTGCTATTAAATAAAGTTTCACTTGCTATTCCCCATCATCTTTCAAGTGCTGAGCATATATTTTGATTCATTCATTTCACACACACTATTTTAGTATACTCCTCTCGGTTCTATTATTGCAGCGTAACTGATTTGGCCTTGTAACTGTACCTAATGAATATTTTCTTGGAATGCACGGATTATATAACAATTTCTGAGACATGCAAAAGAGCTCCACGTAGGAACAAAACTCACTACTTAATAATATTGTCACACAATTACAATTTCTCACAATCTTTTCCCAGCTGAAATAGTATTTGACCCATAACAATTTATCGACATACACTAATCTGCCATTTAATGGTTTGTTAATTATATCAATAAGAAAATGTATTCATTCGCTTACTTACAGTAATAAATAATTAGTAGTAGTGGTTACAGTCATTTTTCATTATGGTAATTTATAGGCCGTTTATATTCCAGCTTAATGAATGGGTACAGATATAGGCGATTACATTGTACCTGTGAGATCCTATAGATAAAACAAAGTTACAATTTACTCAACTATTATATGCTTGTAAATATTTTCTCGGTCAACATAAGATAAATCAGATTAAAACAAGACTAGTGATATAGTATAACAATGTAACATTCATTTAAAAAACTTCTGCAACTTTTCCTTAGAAATTCTTATCACTATTTCCCCTTTCTTTCGTCCTATATTTTCATCTGATAAGAAATCAAATTTTTTGTTTCCACAATTTCTTCCCGATTAAAGGAATAAAGAGTGAAGAAGGGGTGAATTATCGATAATAATACAACAAGTGTGTTAATGATTATCGAAATACGAATTTCTTCGATTTTGAGAAACAAATTGTTGTTTGGAAACAGCACGAGCGCGTAAGCGATTGAAGGAATAAAGAGTGAAGAAGGGGTGAATTATCGACAATAATACAACAAGTGTGTTAATGATTATCGAAATACGAATTTCTTCGATTTTGAGAAACAAATTGGTTTCCTAAAACAACTCCGGAGCCAGCTCAGGTAACTGAAATCCCAGGGTCTACTTGCGTCAATTGGTAACAAGAGGGCGCAACGGGTGATAATGATGAAACTAAGCAACTTCTGTTCATTTCTGCTTGCGATTAGGGAAGGTTTATGCAATAATTTTCTTCGCAGATTGTTTGTAATGATAAATACGTCTGGCAGACAAGTGAGGTGGCGGATTATCAAGAGAGTGAATTTTTTATATAAAAAATCCCATGATTCGAGAGATCCATTGGGTATTATATTATTTAAATATGACTTATAATAGTATTTTATGCAACGATCATGTAATGATAGCCATTAAAACACAAGCATGTTGTAGGATCGTATATAATATGCGAGTGTATTAATGGCCATTACATAAAAGTTGCATACAATATTTTTTCTACTCCGATTAATAAGAATTATTTAATTAATAATTATCATTTATTATAAAGAACAAGAACTTTTGAAAATCAAAATTATTTGACAGCTGTCAAATTAAGTCTCACTCAATAGGTCTTTTAGCCTGCAATAAAAGTGTAGCCTGAGCTAAATAGTTTTGAAAAATTCAGGTCTATCTGTGAAAAACTGCGTGTAAAATTGCTAAATTTAGGACTATCTATGCATATTGCATTTGTATACTGCAGGAAGCATTAAAACATTATTAAAATAAATAAAATCGTATAGCTCAGTGCAACACTTTTATTGCAGGGAACAGACATAATATAATTAATTTCAGAAATGTCGACCAGGTATCCGTGGCTCTATTAAATATTGTGCAAATGTCGCATTCCTATTGGCTTAAAAATCTGTATCATAATGAAAATTCGTATCATAATGAATATCATTATGACACAGATTTTAGTCTTTCAATAGTATATCATGAAACGGGAGTAGAAAAAATTTATAACAACATTTACAATAATTATTCACACTTATACAGAGTTCGGCAAAAGTCCGGGACCGGACAAATATCGCAGAAAATATAAATTTTTCGGGAAATATTTTTATACTACAAATTTTACTCCAACTTTAACTATAATTTGAAAATATTTTGAAACATACAGGGTGCTCCAATGAAGTGTGGCGTATCAAAGTTATATTTTTTCTTACGGAACACCCTATATTTTATTGCATTTTCTGATTGCACCTAAAAATATGATACTTCTCCATAATGTTTCCCTATACCTAAATATAGCAGGTTCCGAGTTATGCTGACTTTTTTGAACATTTCGAAAAAAATTAATAGCTCATTGATATAACGAATTCTAGCAAATTTTCTCTTACATATAAATAATTGGACATCCGTAGAATGTAGTCCACAATTGAGTACTGAATATCTCTTTACAGGGTGTTCAGAATTTTCAGTTTCATTATTGGATCATTCAATGTGCAGTATCAGGCTTATTCAAAATGGAACACCCTGTATTTTAATAATTTAACACATTCAAAAAATTTCCTCTTTTGAATGGTTTAAGGGTGTCCTATGCCTAGGTATTAGGTATACCATTCGTGCAATTTAAAATTTTCTTATATTTTATGCTAAATCGATTTTAAAACATCTGCAATTCTCTCTAAATTTCAAAACTAATTATATTGACATAGTTGTTCTAGGAAACTAAATAGATTACGTTTTAAACCTTCAGAAAATATAGGGTTGTGTGCTATCCTATACCGAGTAGTTGAAAAGATATAGCCACAGTCACAGAAAAGTCACTAGACATTTTATGAAATACAAAAAAGTTTCACACAATACGAGTGTTTTGCTGAAGATTGGTTCAATTATTATTACTTAGAACACTAAAATACAATATGAATAAAAACGGGACTAACAACTGAAAGTAATAAAATTTTTGTTTTTTGTTATTTCATAAAATGTCTAAGTGTATACTGATTTTTCTGTGAGAGTGGCTATATCTTTTTAACCACTCGGAATAGGATAGCAAAACCCTATTTCCTGAAGGCTTGAAACGTGATCTATTTAGTTTCTCACATCAATACAAGATCATTAGTTTGAAATTTAAGAGAGAAATTCAAAATGGATTTGGCATGCAATTTAAGAAAATTGTAAATTGCACGAAAAGTATGATACCTAGGTATAGGACACCCTAATACCATTCGAAAGACGACATTTTTTTGAACATGATAAATTATTAAAATACAGGGTGTTCTATTCGAAATAAGCCTGATACTGCACATTGAATGATCTAATAATGAAACTGAGAATTATGAACACCCTGTGAAGAGATATTCAGTACTCAATCGTGGAATAGATTCCACGAATGTGCAACTATTTAGATGTAAGAGAAAATTTGCTAGAATTTGTTGTATCAATGAGTTATTAATTTTTTTTGAAATGTTTACATTTTTAAAAGTCAGCATAACTCGGAACCCTTGGTATTTAGGTATAGGGAACCATTATAAGGGAGTATCATATTTTTCAAGAGCAATCAGAAAATGCAATAAAATATAAGGTGTTTCATAAGAAAAAATATAACTTTGATACACCACACTTTCTTGGAACACCCTGTATGTTTCAAAATATTTTCAAATTATAGATTAAT
>CAJUYI010002763.1:0-13215 GCA_910591695.1 Galerucella pusilla | reverse complement strand
TATCACACACTGTTTATTTTTGAAAAATCTAGTTCTGGAATTCTTTGATTACTTCAATTAATTTAAAAGTACCTGGATGCCGAAAAGCTTTCATTTAAATTGGATTGGAAAGATCCACAAAAGTTCATTCATTTGTAGGAATAAACAAAGTTTTTTCACTGCCTAGAGCTCCATAATGTGAATTCTCTATTTTCAAGAATCTATCTTCCCAATCCTTGATTCCGGATTTCATGTACAAACCGGGGTACCCACAACCCGTTGTGGATCATTAGACCGATAGCCAGCGCAAGAAGTGGACGGTCGGATTGATGACCCTTTCCGGGCATCTAGCTTAGTACAGGTAAAACTGGCGCTTTTGATATATACTCTGGCAGACAAGCGAAAAGTTGGCTTATCATGGCATTTTTTTAGGTTATAGAAAAAAAAATAATGTTACAAATGTATTAGGTAAGATATTTTTCTAAATAATAAGTATAACATGTTTAACAACTATTAACAGCATTCACAATAATTTTATTTACATCACTTATACAATATTTTTTATTCACATAGTTCGAATATAGTGGTACCATA
Source organism: Galerucella pusilla (assembly GCA_910591695.1). Lineage (NCBI taxonomy): Eukaryota > Metazoa > Arthropoda > Insecta > Coleoptera > Chrysomelidae > Galerucella > Galerucella pusilla. Next base: position 12,642 of record CAJUYI010002763.1, on the reverse strand, counting down.
CGACATATTTAACAAATTCAAATCTTTGGATTGCATTGAATTATTGCATTTTTCACGTGAAAAATAATGTTCAATGAACACTCTACATTAACCCAACAACGAAAACAGTATCCCTCAAATGAGTATTTTAACTAATCCATCTGCCAGATTTATGCACAATTTTGACAGATGACATCAGAAAAATGGCGGAAACTAACAATATATTATGATCACCGTAGAGAAAGTGTTGCCTACCTCTGAAAAGTCACTCTTCCGGTAAACCGCCCTCGTATATATTTAATTTCCAAAAGTACGGTATTTACCTCTCATTTCAAATATTCCATGAGAAAATTCGTATTTTGGATCATAATGCAATTGGTTGTAAAATAGGTATTAAAATAATGTCGTTTCGTTCCTAACAAACTAGGTTAATTATCGAGCAAAGCGAGAACGTTAATATCAAATGAATTCTCAGTTGATGAAATTATATTGTTTCCATCATTTGAAATATATGAAATTTTCCCCGGACATAATTTATTACTAGTTCAATTATTCATTTGAAACATTAGCACAAATCTAGTCAAAAACGATGTTTGTAACGTAAATTGAACTAATTAGTTTCTCGAAAATGTACATGTACCTAATTCAAGTTTTATTATTGAATTGTTTCCGTCAAATTTAATTCATTCTGGTCACAAAGCAGTTAGTTAGTGAAGAACGTCGATCGAATGAAATGAAAGTAATAGCAGCACACTGTTGTTTTCCAGAAATTTAAAAAATGTGAATAGGTGCGGAAATTGTCAATCTCACACCTTATAATACAAACTGCATCTCTGGGGATAAACGAAGGGATCAAAGAAAGAAAAACAATTTTTGACGTTAACGAGACTTGTCGATAGCTTTGAACTAGTTCAATCGCTATAAACTCACGGTTGAGTCTAACACACTAAGAAAGGTGAAAATATTCACAAAACGTTTTGGTTTGATAAATACTGGTATTATTTTCTTATAAAATGCAATTAGAATAGAAGGTTATATCTCGAGACCATGACAAATAGCACCTAATTCTATCGAGAGTAACTTGTATTTTGACAATTTGATGAGACCATATGAACATTAATAATCTCAATGTTCATATAGTGGAACTGAATGGTCTCAAAATACAACTTACTGGAGATGAATTCGAGGGAATTATAATCTCTATTTGTCATGTTCGAGAGATATTTATTAAGATTATTCCATAAGCAGCATCAAATTTCAACTAAAATTTCCACAACCTTGAATTAATCAAACAAAATCAATTAATCAAAACGAAGTTGGTGGAAGATGTGTATGTTATTGAAACTTATTCCCTAACGGGGTTAAAAAGGGGTAGAAAGTTATTTTGGGGGTGATTTGCATCGGAGTTGATATAAATACTGTTCAATGCTTTCTATATAAATTCGATTTCATTTTGACACGATTAAAAACTTAATCCCATTCAAAAAACGTTTAACTCACCTAGAAGTTTGGTATACAATGCAATACTGACATCCATAATAACGTGAAAAACTTCTCCTTTTAGAATCATTTTCGACTTCGATGCGAACGAAGTTATAAAAATATTTTTCCTGACTTACAATGATGTGATATCTACTTTAGTGTAATTTCTTTAGTGTAATCTCCAGTACCTACTATTCTACTAACCAATTGAATTTCTACCAAATCGTTGAGTTTACTGGCTGCTCATTTTGATTATCAATTTTAATTAATTTTTCCCACAACCAGTATGCAAAATAAGATTTTCGACACACATTTTTATACGGAAAGCAGGCCTTTCCTTAATTCTTTTGATAACGTTGGAAAAGTATTGCGAAATGTCAAACAAAGCTACCTATGACCTGTCAACTTTTTTGGACAATACAACCTAATAGTGAATTCGTCATAAGTGTACAATTTTCAAATTTAAACCAAAAGTAAGTGAACTATTTATTCCATTATTCATTTTAATTTATTAGTTATAATAAATATAGTTAATAAAAATAAAAAAACACGCTTTTAAAGAACATCGAACTAAAAAGTTGAAATAATTTTAAAAATAAACTCAAAACAATAGTATATGAAAAAATACTAGCATGATTGAGGGAAAAGCGTGGGGCGCTTTGTGCCATAATTTTCTTATACCGAGCACCTCACGCTTTTCCCTCAATTATACTAGTATTTTTTCACATACTATTGTTTTGAGTTTATTTTTAAAATTATTTCAACTTTTCAGTTCGATATTCTTCAAAAGCGTGTTTTTAAGTTTCTTTAAACTATATTTATTTTTCATTTTTTAGTTCGATTTATTGTCAATAGAGTTTTTCTGCAAGTTCTCATTGATAGTGTTATAAATATCCAACAGAGGGTGCACGAATGTGAAGTTCTTCTTGAACAACATGATAAAATTCGATCTTATAATTCTATGTCTTGCTACAAATATAAATGAAATTTTTCAATTAATCATTTTAGACAGAGTTGTATCATCTTGTGCTTGATGATTTGTGGAATGATATTACACTATTTGCGACTAACTAATAATGACGACTCTTATGAATTATTTCTTAGTCGTTTCATTTAATATAATGCTTCGTTGTTACATCGGGCTTCATCTGTCAACATTGTCAACAAAATTGTTCAAATTTTACAATTTATCATACATTCAATTGATTTTTCTATTTATTTTCATATTGTAAGTTTTTTCTGTTCAAATTTTGAATAAATCAACTATATAAATTACTCTATTTCTTTCATTGATAAATGTGTTAATTTTTTTGCCAAGATTTGACTTGATGTCAGATGCCAGTTATGTTTTTAAGAAGAACACCCCAAATTTTACTACTATATTGTATTGTCATCGGTCAACAAGTATAAAGAGTTTGAATTGATGCCTGAGTGGGTGAAAATCGAGTCTAGAGGAGTCGGTTATGATAGTGTATTATTGAAAAAGAGTTGTGAGTACCTAACCCAATACGCACGAAGTAAAAAAGGATTAACGACTCATGTAACGTACACCCATCTATTTTCTTCTATGAAATAAAGGAAATCGCACTCAATAGTTGTTAATAACAATTGAACCATAATTGAAAGTCGTTGCTTACAATACACTCTCAATCAAAAATATATTTCACTAATGCCAAATCCTTTTATGTCTTGAAAAACTAAGAAAAGTTCCCTGAACTATCTTCTAGTCACTCTCGTCAACATTCTGGTCACCCGTTACATGTGAGCTAGATGATCATTACAACATTAAGATTTAAACTGGCATATGATTTTACTCACAATGTAATAAAAAGGTTCGATGATCTCACTCCCAGTGAAAGCATTATCCAATACACTAATTCCAAGGTCAAACTGTTTAGTTTAGAGTGTTCGTTTTGTAACTATCCACATTCGGAAAACTGAAAATCGCACCAGACATAACAGAAGGACTCTTTGTAAGAACTGCAATTATTACCACGAGACACAATGACGCCAAATTGAAACAAAAACATCGACATGGCGACGCCATACAGCATGAGGTATGGTCTTCACTAATGAAGAATTATCTAGGAACAATATTGACTCTTTTTGGACGCTTTATATTTAGCCAGAGTTATCTCAACGCAAAAGAGAATGTCCTTTTCGTTAATGGAAAATTGCAGGATACCATCATGTGTTATTCGACAAATACATTTCTAAGAAAGCATTGTGCCATAAAAGACTAGCTGAGATATTTTATAGCTTGAGATGTATTAGTAACAAACTTCAAAAACGTTTATACAGGGGTCACATGTTTAATCGGGAGTCTTCAGGTTAGTAAAGAACTTTTTGCATTCTAGTCTCTACTTTTGAGATTTAATATTTTCAAGCTGAAATTCCAGAATTGTTACTAATTCCAACTTCCAATTAGCCACGGGTTGGATACCCTTTATATACTCAACGATGCTCTACATCTATTAATCCACATCTACAAAATTATGGATCATAGAAAATACATCTACTGGGTCAACTACTGATACTTCAGAGATAAAAGTGTCCCATCCCTTTTGTATCAATGGATCAATTCCAGCTTTAAGTGAAAGGTGATCTTATGATCTATTAGTCACAGCTAAAGCAGGTAGGGTGCGTTAGCAAGGAGAACATCTTTTTTCCAATGGTTGTCCTTGTTTAGTGAAAAGTTGAGCGTCCAGAGGCTTGCGTTGCCAGTTCTCAATAAAATGTAAATTCCACGTGTACTAAAAGTAAAATAATTCGGAGTCATATTTGCACACAAGTCGAGATGTAAACAGCATTCACTGAAGCTGCATTGGAAATCCTGCTAAATATAACGCCAGTCAGTCAAAAATATATTGACCACAGAGCAAACATCCATGGGTTGATGTATGACGAGCCATTCATTCAAAGATGTGGAGACCGACCCCATCATGGGAATGTCATCGGATGAGGTGTTTCCCGTGGCTTCAGGAATTCCTGTGGGAAAGGTATATCAGGCGAGAGGGCATGGAAGGCAAGGCATTCAATCAATGCAGAAATCGCCTATCACGCAGATGGCACAAAGACTGATGAAGGTGTAGGAGCAAGAACATCTATCATTAGTCAAACAAGTCATTTCAATATATTCGGGCAAGAACTTCACGATATTCCAAGCAGAAGTTATATCGAAACAGCACGTGTAGGAGAGTTATTCAGTTTGCAGCAAAAACTACTGTCATATTCCAATAGTCGATGGCTATAAAAGCTATCCGTTCCGCGAGGATAAATTCAAAACTCATTAGGACTGCAGAGGAATAGACGTTGCTTATAGTCTGGATACCGGGCCAATCAGATCACAGAAGCAATGAAGGGATGAATTAGGTACGACTATTACCCATCACAATACTGCAGATCTCTTTTCACTTTCAAAATAAGCATACACATATTTCCAAGCACACTGATAACTCCATCAAACTAATTTTATCGTAATAATCAACTTAATTCGTGTTTAAAAATACATAATTGTATCCATTTCAATGTAATATTCTCAAACGAGCTTTTTAATGAAGCGACCATAGTTAATTTAAGTAGCATTATTTATTGATTGGGGCCACGTGCATGGTACTAGTGGTGAAAATTTTGTTTTCATGATTCACCATCAGTAAATAAATATCACGACCCTACCACGTGCCTACAACCAAAATGGAAATTTTTTTTTTCACAACAGCACACAATAAGTATCTAGGGACATTCGCAACGACGACATCTATCATTAAATAAATAAGCACACAGCCAGCGGCAGTGAACAGAGGGACTTTGATAAATAGAGATAAAGTCAGTTGTAGTTATGAGAGTGATGTATCTGGATGAGATTAGTGTCCTGAGCAAGTTATTGAATAAAAATTGTTATGATTGGGCATCTTTTTTCTTTAGAGCAGCAGAAAGCAAAAAAAAATCTTCATTTTTCCTATTCATTTCATTCAGTTGGGTTGTGCTCAACAGCCCAGGCACTTAAACTGAATCTTTGTTACCGTTTACCATGATATCTACTTCCATTCCAGAAGCTTTGTGACTTCTATACATATAAGCCACTAGTTTGACTGGAGGAATTTTCCGTAATTGTGATGGTTATATTATATCCTCTCCAACGTGCTTCTTCTGACTTCTTGTAACTTCTCGCAGAAGCGGAGTATATGAGTAGGTGCACATAGGTTCACTAACTTTGCACATTTTGTGCAGATGTTTTCTCAGGGTCCAAGAGCCTTGTGAACGCAAGGGTTTTTTGTGTGTACTTTGAGGTACTGGAGAATAATAGAAAAGGGTGCATAGGTAGGTATAGTTGAAATAATACCCTTCTTGGTGTGCGTCATCGATTGTGACGTATATCTGGGTTTTCGGCATGTCGATTATTTTATTTGCTATTTTGACATTTAGCTAACCTTAAATTTGATAAACAAAATCATCAGGATCGAACTCAGCCAAATTCGAAAAGGCTATGAGATTAATCACCAGCTTCTTTTCATACCTGAGAATACTTGAGAAATTTCCAAATGCTGATGTTTTTCCGTGTATCTATGCATATGTTTGTATTATTTAAATAAATATAACAATAAGATTAATATTCACCTCTCATGAATGATAATTGACCGTGAACAACAAAGTACAGTCCTGGCGAGAACTGTCAGTGTGACAGTAGAAAAAGACGTAAGACACATTGCCGCTACGAAAGTAATGCCTCCATAGTATTTTGAGCTTCCGATTGATAGGTTGCGCTTGTGCGTAATCTAAACATCAACCAATCAAATTTTTGTGAGTCAAAGATTAGGGTTAACGTTTTTAATACATTTAAACGGTTCATTATTGTGATATTTTGATTGGGATCAATCACAGACCTGCCTTTTTTCCCATTTCTTCCTACGTAATGTATTAGAAGGAGATTAACAATCGATGTCGCACACCAAGAAGGGTATTATTTCAACATACCTATCAGCTGGCTGTGAATGGATGGAGATCTTCTAGCTACACCCAGGGTAAGCAAAAGTATTTATATTTAGGTATTGAACATATTTAAGAAGCTATGTTGTTATTTCAGTTGCTTTTCTAAGAAAAAGGAAAAGGTTCGTACTTATATGTAATTGTGAAGATTTTTCTGACGATCTCTCAGAAGATTATTTCGCAAATACACCACCAAACATATTAGGCGTAGCACAAAATGCTTTTAATGACTCATTGTCCCAAAAATCTTTGAATATTTACAAAACTAAATACAATTTGTTCAAATTATGAAACAAAAGAAAATGATATTCCAAAAATGCCCTAGTGGCATATTAAACTTCTGTATGTTGAATACATTTCCAGTAGTAGAGAAAATATTGCATGCAATTCGTGTGTGAAGCCTTTGTTCGACTTATGAGATTGTCGACAATATTCACATCCGTACTTTACACACTTGTTACATGAATGGATATTTTCGCTGAAAAATTTCTTACATAGACTTGACCGTGAAATTGGACAAATAAATGGACATATGTTGATGCTGTACGTTCATTTTTTCTTTATGGACACCTGTTCAGAGTTCCGTTGACACAACTCTGTACCTCAATAGATTGTCCATTGACGGACATCCATAGATTATTCACATGTACGTACGTAGTGAGTACATCCATTATCAATCCATGGACCAATGTACTCAAAATGGATCTCAAATGGACGTCCATGGGGTAGTATATTTTCAGCTGTTGGCCTATTGATTCAGAAATAAACTAGCTAGCAACGCCTATGGTATCTAACTTGGAAAAAATAAAAAAATAAAATACCGCTATTCAGTAAGAATACTTTCAGTTAGGAAATTCTAATTGACTTAATTACCGGCTTTCGTCGTGTTACTCTTCTTCAATATTAATTGCTTTCCCTGCTGGGGATTTGTATTTTGTATTCGTTGAGTAGAAGTATACTTTTCGCTCCATTTCTCAGGTAGCTACTGCTCACAGGATTAAGAACTGTCATTAATTAACAAAATGACGTTCCAAGGAACTTCGAACAATCGCTTCTTTTGCGATTTGGAATCTTTTTCATTAAAATATCAAATTAAACTTGTTGAATATTCTGTGGGAAAAATTTTATTCAATGTGGCAAGAAGTTATTTAATTGGATGTCTTAATAAGAAGCTGAATACGCATTTGAAATATAGGTATTTTCATTTCATGATTATGTAAGTATACCGGGTATAACTTAATCATGAGTCACTCATATAACTTTTAAATTGGTTCATGGATCCTGTACATATTTTGGAGGGTAGTATTGGAGCCGGTTTTGATATTTTGTATAGTAGCTTCTCTATCAAATGTAAGAGCAGACATCATTTTTATTGAGAATACTGATACTTACAGGGTTAGTCAGGAATTATTTGAAATGAACTTATTACTTGCTTTCATTTTTCACTGTATTTTGAAAGTTTATGCAAAGCAGATGAAGAACTTCAACAGGATTATTTGACTTTTTTTGTGTATATCTATATATGTACTTTTCAAATTCCAAGCTGAATAGATAATTCATCCAAATAATATATTGTGACCCGACGCTCATATTTACATGTGAGGCAAATGCTGGGATAGATACCTGAATAAGTACCGTATTTTAGAGAAATGATAGAAATATTTGAAATACACAAAATGTTTATTAAAATGTATTAAAATGTTCGCAATATTCAACGATTTTAACAAGTAAGAATTTGAGGAAAAATAAAGTGTTGAAAAAATTTACGACTACTACAAATTTATTGTTTGAAAAATTTACAACATGAAAAAGTATCTGCGATAGAGAGAATAGAGTATCGATTTTAACGAAGGGTACTGTATATTATGCAAAAAATATATCCCCATTTTCAAAAAACTATTCCATTCCAACATACATATACAAAGCTTTAAATGAAAACTACTAATTATTATGAATATTAATATTGAAAACACAATTTGTTGCGTTCTGCAAATTACTTAAAATTGCCAGTACAGTGGGGTTATTTGATGTTAACTGGTGAGTAGATGACGTCGGTGGTAGATGAAAGAATTTTATTTAATATATTTCGTAAATATTTATTCACCTGTTGTAACAATAGTTATAACTTTCGAAGTGAAAAACTATCTAATAGGGTCAAAATTTGCATAATTTTACTTTCCCGCACTAGTTTCAAAACTAAAGTGCGTGCGGGAAAATGGGTTAAGACGCACGGTCGTAGTAATAGTTTTTTTCCTAACAAGTGCGGAAAGTGATACTTTCCCACACGCGACTGCAGTTGACCCGAACGACGCGAAGCGGAGTTTGGGCAAGCGGTCAAGGGCGGAAAATGCACTTCACGTATGAGTTAGGAACATTATTTTTTCTACGACTGTATATACAAAAAAGTATACCAACCCATTTTCCAAAAGTTATTTTATTTCAACATAGATATACGAAACTTAAACCAAAAACTATTATTATTATCATTATAAATATCAATATTAGAAACACAATTTGTTGCATTCCGTAAATTACATATATTACCGGTCCAGTGGAGTTATTTGGTGTTAATTGGTAAGTAGATGACGTTGATGAGGATGGCAGCGGTTGAAGGGCACATAAAGATGACGATTACGGCAATGGTTTCAAGTCATTTGTAGATGAAATAATTTTATCTGATAGATATTTCTTATATCAAACCCGAGTGGTTTGATAGTTGTTTTATGACACTACTTTAAAGGGTGTACGGGGTTATATCAAAATATCTTCATTATTTTATATTTTCAAAAAATTTAAAATGCAACAAAAAGCTAGGAAAGATGTAGATTTTATTTGATGGACTATTTATTCACCTGTTGTAACAATAGTTATAACTTCCGGAGTGGAAGACTATTTAATAAGGTCAAAATTTGCATAATTTTATTTTCACGCACTAGTTCGGGAAAGTGACACTTTCAAAACTAAAATGCGTGCGGGAGAGTGGATTAAAACGCTCGGTCGTAGAAAATAGTTATTTATGATACAAGTGCGTGAAGTTATACTTTTGCGCACGAGTTGCGAAGATGCAAGGCACGAACGTATCTAGTGCCTTTTTCGTAACGAGTGCGCAAAAGTATTTCACGCACAAGTGTCATACAAAACTTTATCTACAACCACACGAGAAAAAAAATATCGGAAGGGGTTGAAAAACATAAAAATGCATTTTCTATACACAAATATATATATTTGAATTACTGATTATAACATTAGGTAATTTGTATTTTTTTAAAGTAACAAATATTTTTCACTATTTGTCTGACTCTTCTGTCAAATTTACTGACAGCACAAAAGTTTATACAACAAACGACTGAACTCAAGGCAACTAGATAATTTTGTAGCTTGAAAATAGTGTTAAAATGGAAACCCCATTTAAAAATCATTGGTCATTTACGCACGCTTTTGGTGTTATAATGAAAGTCCCATATTAAAAGCATTGTTCATTTACGCACGCTTTTAAACGTATGTATAATGTATGATTTCACACATTTTTTTTGGTTCGTAAATGCCTAATTTTGAAGGTGACCGTAAATATAAGTATTTTAATTATAATGCTATAGGTATTCTTCGTACCTTGATCAATTTTAGAAAATATTAATGTAATGGACCAAACAACTTTAATATTCGATAACCTGACATTTTGATTGACGATGTGTTACGGAGAATTGAAGACACTTTTTGGAGGGTGCAAGGGGTTCAGTTTAATTTTCAGTGATGATAAAAGGCATCACAAAAATAGATTTAGACTTGATGTCACATACCAAGTCATTACCAAAACATGTGTCACTTCTTGCTTGACTTCTGTTCCATTTGTTACTGTCTTAACTGTTACAATGAATGTATTAATAGGTTTGTTAAGTTTTCAAATATCTCACAGAAAATCGATATTATGTATGACTTCAAAGATTTTGGGAAGTCCTAATTTAAATTGATTTAGACTTTGATTTCGTACACAACGTGCGAAAAGTATGAATGATTATTCTTATATTTTTTTCATTTTTTTACTTACAATAACCGCTTCTACTTCCAGGGTAATTAGGGGCGGAGTTTATGAATATATACAATTATTGCGATAAGAAGTTTGATACAGTTTGTGGAGAATGTTGATGTTTTAGGACAGAAATTATGTTTTGTCTCGTCCTAACGGACTCGTGATTTTATCAATCGGTTTGTTCCCATATTTTCGCCAAATAAACAAGTTTTCGTGGAAAGAAAAAAAGTATCGATAACATTTGAAGTGGTATTGCCTCCGATAAAACTGACAGTTTGGGAGAATACAAAAAACCGGCCACTCACCTTGAATAACCTTTTCAGCAGACATGGAGTCAATTAAGACCTTCAGTATTTCATTGGTGTACCTAAAGAACCACAATTCAACTTTGCAATTCGAAATGTCTATTTGGATGAGATTATATCAAAAGTGAAAATGGTGCTACATGGTCCGCGGTTATATCATTACTGTATCACCGTTTGTGTTGTTACTTCCTTTTTTTTCAACAAAAACTGATTTAGTACGAACTTCCATTAATACATCAAAGAAGCATTGAATAATGCCACGAATTTCTTGATTAACTCAATGCATAGACGGGGCAAATCGACAACAATATGTCACCATCAAGGCAAGAGCGGATAAAGGATGTCCACAAAAAACAGTGCTATCACCACTCATATAGGCAACCTTGGTAAAACACTCCCTCATAGAACTGTTCACAGCAGCCTTTCATTATCTTGGATACGCAGACGACGTCGCTATTGTAGTCAGGAGTAATACGGTACTACAAAGAAACAAAGTACCTAGGGTACATTTTAATCGAAGGCTTTCAAGAAACACTCACCTTAAGAGGGCCACAAAAAGCAACCCTGCCCTTAGGTACATGCAGAAGAAAAAAAAACTGGGGACTCCCCAAAAAATGACCCAACAACTAAACACAAGGGATGTTTGACCAATGATAGCCTAACGATCAGTAGCGTGGTGGATAAAGACACTGCAAGTGGGAACTGTGAGGCTATTGAGTAGTACAGAAAAGCCCACTTGCCTATTTGTTACGAGAGCCATGAGATACAATCCCACAAGTGCGATGGAAGTATTGCTGAATCTACCTCCACCAAACATTCCCATACAATGCGAAGCCAGATCTCTCACGCGCAGACTACTGCAACAACAACACTTGATCCAAACGCACGTGGAGCTAGAAGCGGATGTATTAATGGGACAACATATTGACGCAACGATCATGAGATAAAGCTTCAACAAAAAGTTCCAAAAAAACTTCACCAGGTAGGGGAGACTAGGAAAAAGTTTAGGCAACCTGATATACGGACGGCTCCAAGACAAATATATGTGTGTGTATGTGTGATTTTTGGGGTGACATTCACTGAGACCTAAAAGGTCTATTGTGCCACCTTACTTCCACTCAGTTTCTGAGGAGAGTCTCAGAAACTAGTAGTTTCTTTAGTCCTATTTCCCGGAGGAATTTTAGGATGTCTGCAGGCTTCAACTTAGGCAAATGTTCCTCTTCTATCCAGTAATCTCCCAGGTGCTGTGCTCTAGGATTCTGGAGTGCTGTGCAGTTGGAAAGTATGTGGATGGAGGTTTCTTCTTCCATTCCACAAAATCTGCATTCTTCTTCCTCCACTATTTTGAGCTTTTTCAGGTGCCCATTCAGGCGACAATGTCCCATTAGGATCCCTGTCAAAACTCTTACAGGTTGTAGTCACTCAGAAAAGTCTTTGATTGTATAAGCCCTACTAGATCTTTCCAATGGTCAGATCTTCTCTTTTTCTCGGCTTTACTTATTTCTTCCAATATTACATTGGAGCTGATTCCGCAAAAGGGTTCGGGTCCCCAGAAAGGTGTTTCAGTCCCCCTCTTTGCTAGTTCATCTGCTATTTCGTTTCCTTCTATTCCAGTGTGTCCTGGAATCCATAGTAAGGTGACTATGTTGTTCTCGCCTAGTTCATTGAGTTTGTCTAGACATTCCCACACCTTTTTGGAACTGATTACACAAGAGCTCAGTGCCTTAATGGCTGCTTGACTATCCGACATTATGATAATCCTTTGTCTTCTGTATCCTTTATCAATATTGAACTGAGCGCACTTTCTTATGGCGTTGATTTCCGCTTGAAAGATACTTGGGGTTTTTCCCAAGCTTTCGGAGT
>CAJUYI010002762.1:4841-28333 GCA_910591695.1 Galerucella pusilla | reverse complement strand
CATTACTAACGTCATTGAAGGTTAGAAAGTGTCATATTGCACACCTACACTTCTCGCCTTCACCTCCCGCCCTCATCACTTTCCGCCCTCACTTCGCGTCTCGGTTAACTAACTAATCTCTCGACAGAAATGAAACTCTTCCCACCTCGGTGGGTAATATACTATTTCTCTATTTATATCCCCCCAAAAACGATAATTTCCCCACCGCCACTGAAACTCACCACTCCCCCAACAGCAACTTTCATCCCATTATTGTAGTTTCGTGAACGAAATTTGAAAAGAAAACTCTATTTGAAATACTCGAAGAGGTTTACAAGGCTGTCACATAAACAACTGTTTCGTGGCTTCTTGAAATAATTCATTCCGAATTCAGTTCCATACATAACATTCATCCATTTGTGAGCTGTCAGAATTTTATGTAGCTACAAAACGTTGAGAATACAACATGTTCCGCTTTCCGCAAAGGGTGTATGTACTTTATAGTTTTTAGAAAGCATTAAATGCGTCTATGGCTGCGGTGCTGGGGGCGGATATATCTCCACATCAAAAGAAATAATATACTTCGTCGTGAATTAATTAACAATGAAAACGCTAAACTGTTTATTTCTATAAATTCATAAATTAATTTTTAATGCTTGTAAACACTTTTGACATTATCACATGTCATATTTATATTTTATGCAGAATAATCCTGGCCTTTGAGGCTTAAATCCATAAAAAAGAAGATAAATGTATAACTTTTGACAATAAAATGACGTTTATTAAGTATAGCAAACGTGCAGAACTGACATTCCCTAGAATTTAGCCCAGAGAAGACGTAAATGATCTTTAGATCTGTGGCGAGAATATTGAAATTGTTTCAATAAGTTATAGTCGAAAGCACTCTTATCGTGCGGGTTCAAATGTCACTAACCATATGTATCAAATCAGAAGACACAGAATGTGAGATTACAAATATACCCGGAGAAAATAATGATGGTTGATGTTTCCTGCACACTGGTCGATGAATTTCCACTTTTTCATCATTCTCGAAATAATCTATCAGATTAAGTACCATTTTTTTTGCTTGAGGATGCAAAATACCGGAAAATTGCTTCATACTATTCATATTGTCACTTTGAATTGTCAAAGTGACATAATTGACATTTAAATAAAAACTTTGTTGATAATACCGAGATAACTTTGTCATGGAGAATGCTGAAAGCGTGTTGCTTGATACCCAAGGCCGCAGGCCGAGGGCTATTATCTTTGAGCAACACGCTTGAAGGATTCTCTACGACAAAATTTTGAGTATTTATCAAGACCCGAGGAGTATTCGGTCTATGGAATAATATTTCTGCTTCTTCCAATACATTTACTCCATGTAAATTTATTTGGTCATGAAAATTCATAATATAAACAAAAAGGCTAAGAATTTGGCAAAAATACAAAAATTGTCTCACACAAATGACACCTGTGAATGACACATACAAAATTACCGTCGTACACGACAGCAAACATCGGCTACTTTAGATCAACCGATGTCATAAAGTACACGACAGATTGTGTCGTACACGGAGATTCGAAAATACATTTTCTTTGAATTTTGTGCGAAAGAGCATGCGACAGCGCATCGAACAAGCTCGAAAATCTCATCCCTGGCCTTTGAGGCTTAAATCCATAAAAAAGAAGATGATAAAGGTATAACTTTTGACAATAAAATGAAGTTTATTAAGAATAGCAAACGTACAGAACTAAAATTCCCTAGAAATTAGACTAGAGACAACGTAAAATATATATAGATCTGTGGCGAGAATATTGGAATTGTTTCAATTAATATGACCTTGAAAAGAGTGGAGTTAGCGAAATGCGTTTTGAAGGTGCATAAAAAAGAAGAATTGTGAAGTAAAGTTTATGCCCAGACCTTGATTCATTTCCAAACATACTTTTACCAACCATAATTTAACTGTTAAGCTACAAAGTGGTTTTATGAATACGGAATTATTTCACAAAACCAAGCTGCTCTTTAAATTTTCATATCTTTTTTCGTTTCTTTTGTAGAACTGTTGGGTTATAGAGTAAATTTACAATTTTATGAAATCTTCTTAGGGAAATTAAAAGGTAAATTGTATATAAAAAGTCGACGAAATAGCAATGGAAAATCCTTTTAAAGAAACAGTTATGATTCGGAGCGAAGAGGGAAAAATATCCTAAGAAAAATGAAATGGGATGGAAAGTTTGAAAATGTTTAATCTGTCTACTAGAAGATTAGAGAATTATTAAATAAATTTTATTGTAAAAACATCCGGTTCAGTAAATTCACCGCACCGTGTAGACTAGCCATAATTCTTTGATTCATAAAAGGAATTTAATATGAGTAAGTATGAAATTTTGGAACCTTATCGCGCGTCCTAAGAGTAGCGAAAAGGCACCTCTACTCTCAGGTAGATTAAAAAAGCTAGAACAGCCATTATTTATGCAAGACAGTTAAAAAGGATTGTAAAAAGTTATGTGGCTCAAAAAGGAATGGGCTCAAGTTATGGGATTTCAGAATTTTTTTTATTAAAACCACTACGAGCTTTTTTTGTTCTTTCTCCTTAACCATTACCAAACGCCAGGGCTGGTACCAGCCATATGGTTAGAAGATTATGACATTATCCGTTATAAAGTGAGGAGAATATTAATATTATTGTTTATTTAAGAAATATAGTCTGAGCCCAACACTATTTAATGTACATATGGACAGTATTATTAAAAAAAGCGAACAGAAGGTAGAGAAAATGTTCGTTGGATATAAAAATTTAGAAAGAGTAGATATAGCCGAAGGAGTTTTTGCAGATGATGTGGTGCTTATAGCAGGAAGTGAAAAAAAAACCAAAATACTCGTAATAGGAAATCAGAAGATCAACACAGAAATTAAAATATAGATAATGTACAAATAGAACAAGTAAAAGAATTCAAATACTTGGGAATAACTTTTGACGAAACAGGGAAACAAGATGCAGAGATAAATGAAAGAATAGAGAAAACAATTAAGCTATACTATGCCATAAACCAAAAATTTCTAAACAAAAAAGAAATCACCAAAGAGACAAAAGTAGAAGTGTATAATACAATATATCGACCAGTTTTAACTTATGGATGCGAATCTTGGACTCTTACAAGTATACAAAAAAGCAAAATACAGGCAGCAGAAATGAAATACTTGCGAAGAACATTTGGAACAACAAGAATGGACAAAATTAGAAACACTAAAATTTATAGAACAAAGACAACTCAGCTGGTGGGGACATATTCAGAGAATGAATAACAATAGACAAGTTAAAAGGACATATGAGGCAAAAATACAAATAAAAACAAAAAAAGGAAGACCAAAACAAACATGGAATACAATAGTGGGTAATATACTAAGAGAGAGGTAAATCATGGGAAGAGGCGAGAACATTGGCAAGAAACAGGAGAGAATAGAAAAATTTATATATGAGAATTATATGCAAACCCGACACCTTAGGGTATATAAGGGTATATGATTATATATATAAAAAATATAGTTAATAATTAACATTCAAAAGTATTGGATAGTAACGTATCTAAAGACGCTGCTTTTGGAAACCCCTAAATTATATAATCCAACCAAGATTTACCTAACTGAGGTGGGTTAAAGGGCAGGGAAGCGGCTGGACACAAAATTTTAGAACGGCTTAACGACTTCGACAATTGCGGAACTAGCCAAATGTTACACCCTTAAGAGATGGGATGGAATAAAAGGATGCAGTCTTGCCAGGATCACCATGGGCGACCCTGGGAAGCTGGCGACGCAGAAATATTTGGCGATGACCAGGAAAAACCTACGTTTAACAGTAGGATTTCTGACTGGCCATTGTCAACTAAGGAACCAGCTCCATGCTATGGGGCTAGCGGACACACCTCTATGCAGGATGTGTGAACAGGAAGATGAAACTGTCAGGCATGTCTTATGTGAGTGTCTCCGGGAGTTAACGTCAATAAGAGAGTGTGTGTTCGGTGAGTCTTGGCCTACACCTGCCGATATAAAGGAGATGTCTTCTAGTGACCTGTCCACCTTCATTTGAAGGACAGGATGGACGATGATCTAGGAGGACAACTCCTCGGAAGGATTCACAATGGGTCACAAGTGCTGTGAGCTTACACTCACCCTCCCTACTCTACAGAGACAGATAGTTCCACTTGCAATGTCTTTTTCCAAAACGCTGCCTCTCCTTTTGTAGATGCAGCAAAGACCAATGGTATATTATACTCCAAGGTGGTGAAGACTATTATTATTGACCCAGCACCAAAATTTTTTCGCGAGGGGCTTTGCCCCGAGCGGAATAAGGTGCGAGGCTCATAAATTTACTTTACTTTACTAATTTACTCCGTCGTCTGACTGACAAGTACACTGTCAGTTTTCGATATAATTATGATATATTAAGTCATCAGTCATTTTTGGTTGAGCGCGAATTCTAAACTAATGGCATTTTTATTCAAATAATTTTATCTTGATGGGTGATTTCAAGCAGCAAATATGTTAAAGACAATCTCCTGGGTATGCACAAGTTTTTATTGAACTACTATCCCTGAAGAAGCAATGATTGTCAACTTCAAAGGTAGTAGTGAAAAAATTATATATTTACACTTGTCGAATGTACTGTCATTATCGCTCAAACCGATCCTATCCACTACAAAAATTAACTGACTCTGATTAGATTAAAAAGGTCGGCCTCCATGGCCGCACAATTTTTGTTTTCGTGAAATATTAATAAAAGAAGGTTTGCGGAGGGTTTAAAATGGGAGTTTCGGGACGTATTAACGAAATGAAGGATTGCGTAAAAACCGAGGAACTGCTTTTAGTCCGTTTGAATAATTTAAATGTCGTTTGTGTTGTAGAATACTAATGAGGCATATATACATGACGTTTATTAACGATGTGATTATTCCAAAAAGTAATCGAGTTTAAATAAAAATTTCAATACTCTGCTATAAAACGGCGCCCAACGTGGGCTTTATTTATTTTATTTAAAAAATACGTGTTTATTGACCAATTTTTAGAATAAACTTTAAAAAAATACTAGAAAAACATGAAAACTATCCCATTTAGCTATTAAAATTAAAATTCTGTTTTGTATTTTTCTTCCAGCCAGGTAGATGCGCGTTTTAAAAAAACTTCCTGCTGTGCCGTATTACGATCAAAGCGTATATATCTCGACCATTTTCCTTTGCCTATACCTTAGTTGTGAGTATGGTACACATATGGCCGTATTCACAGCCATTTCAAGTTAACTCTGAAAGCATTCATATGTTTTCCGGCGTATCATGTCGATACAGTCCCTTTATCACATCACGATGATGAACAGTAAGTTACCCGTGCCATCGACACACGGAGAATTTTTTTTATGACGCCAAAACGAAATTGTCAATCAGCTTATTATTGTCGGAGTGAGAAATGTCAATGTTTGGTTAGCATTAAGATTTTTTCTATAAAAGGATTTTCTTTTTACAACATGAATTATTGAGTTAGATTCTTCGGCACCTCAGCATTTAGGCTTTTAGTGCTCTTGTTTGTGCCCTTATCAGGCTTAACAGTCTTTTCACCAGGTCTTTCTTGAAGATATCTTCCACCGTATTGCCATTCTGTGAGTGAAAGAGTGAAAGCTATAGAAAAGCAGAGACACAAAATGTCACACTCCTCTCTGTAGATTAATAGAGTATTGGATTTTAGCTTTAGCTTTAGGAGACAAAAAACCGAGAGCTAAAATCTAATATTTTTCCCGTGTATAATATACTATTTTTTTCTATGACAGGAAAAACGACGATTTAATAGTGAAAGAACATATTATTACAATATATTAAAGTCACAATGTTATCGATATGAAATTTGAATTTTTAAACTAGTAAGCTGTTGTAGTTATAGCGACAATCAGACCTGCGTTGCTAAGGAAAACTTCAAAGTAATCAAATATCTGTCAATTTAATTCTGTGATTTGATTCAAAAATTGCGAACTCAGTGATTGTTTATGTGTAGTTATTTTGAATAATATAAAGTTAAAAAAGTCTGATTTTGAGTTTTCTCTGACTCCACCGGAGTTTATAGAAGCAGCGCAAGTAGCGTCACCAAAATTATTGCCAGCTAAATCGCTGAAAATTTACGAAACCGCGTATTCAAGATTTAAGGAACGGAAAATGAAAAATACATGCAGTTCTTTAGTAAGGACAGTGTTATTGGCTTATTTTTCGGAACTGACACAACAACAAAAGCCATCAACAGTGTGGTCGAATTATTCAATGATTAAAAGTATGTTACGATCCAATAATAACGTAGACATTTCAAAATATTTCACACTAATTACATTTCTGAAACAAAATGGGAAAGGTTACACGCCCAAGAAAGCTGCTATTTTTACGAGTACACAAACTAGTGATTTTTTAAATAATGCACCCGATGAAGTTTATTTAATGGCCAAGATTGTTGTTGTATTCGGGATTGCTGGAGCTTGTCGAATTTGTGAAATCAGCCAGGTAAAATTAGATGATATTGAAGATTCGGGAAAGTTATTAATTGTGAAACTGAAGCAAACAAAGAATCTGGGGGAGACTTGATGACACTATAAAAATATGGCGGCTGGAGGTCATCAACGGTCGCTGAAGGGTATGTTGATGAATCGGTGGCACACAGAACAGAAATTGCTAATAAAGTATTCAGAACGTGTGGCAGTTTTGAAATAACACTCGATTTGCGACCAGGTACATCAACAGCAGTTGTGTCCATGTCAGAGAAAAATATTATTTCAACACAAGAAAATGTTGTACCGAATAGTTCAAGGAACATGTCATTCATGCAATGCACATTATTTGATAATTGTACTCTTGATATAAAGGAAATGTAACTTATGTTCAATAAAATATTCTAAAATCAAATATCTTCCTTTATCTATTTGTAAATATATTCGGGAAAAAAGTACTTTTTTTCGTGAAAAGTTATATTGCGTTACCTGTCAACAGAGATAAAATGTCACATTTTTTCCCGTCACAGAAAATAGTATATTGTTTTATTAGGAGTAAAAGTATAACTTTTTGTGGCGAGTCTGAATGTTTGATGGCCGAACGTTAGTGAGGCCGACAATTTCAGACGAGCCACAAAAAGTGCTTTTGCTCCGAATGAAACATGCTATTTTTTCCGCAAACGGCATCCAGACTATAGAACTAATTAATATTTAAATAAAAATTCAAAACGATTGCAACGAAGTTGATAAATTCAGAGAATAATAATTATAAAACTGCGCACTACATTTCAGTGGATACTGGTTTTGTGATTGCCAAGTCAAAAACAAATTTGACAGTTCAATAATATTTTATAATGTCAGAAATATTGTAAGTGATTTAAAGCAACAATTGGACTGTGCATTTTTGGTAAGTACTTGAGCATCAAAATTTCGTTTGTTGTAGTAAAGTGTACTGAAATTTTCTTTTAGATTATATTATGTTGGATTCAGAACCCAACTGTACACCGGCCGACGTTGTTGACATTGCTAAGGCAGCTACGAATGATTTAATTCCAACTAAGTCAAGTAGAGTTTATAATCATGCTTACGAAAGATTTCTCACATGGTGCAATGATAAAAACATTTCAAACTATTCGGAAAATGTGCTACTAGCTTATTTTTTTGAAATGACAACTAAATTAAAAATGAAGAGTTCAACAATGTGGTCTCAGTATTCCATGATAAAATCATTACTGAATATTAAACATGGATTAGATATTAGCAAATATATGAAACTACGTGCTTATCTGAAGAAGCAGAATGAAGGGTATACTCCCAAAAAGTCAAAGGTATTCACAAAAGACCAGTTTGAAGATTTGTTTAAATAATGCACCTAATGAGCAATATCTAGGAATTAAGGTTAGTTATAATATTCTAACCTGCATAAATACAATCAAGTTTTTAAATACATACTACTTTTAGGTTGTTCTAATAATGGGCGTATCTGGAGCATGTAGATGCGATGAAATGGTAAACATGACAATAGAAGATATAAAAGATTTAGGATCTGTTATTCATATAAAGATTCCTGATAGTAAATCTAAAAAGCCACGATCGTTCACAATTATTGGAGAAAAATATATAAATCTTTACAGAAAATATACTTCTTTACGTCCACAAGCTATGGAAAGCCGACGCTTTTTTTGAAATTTCAAAAGGTAAAATGTTATCGCATGGTCATGGGAATTCATACAATAAGTAACGTACGCAAAACAGTAGCAACTTATTTAAAACTACCGAATTCAAAAGATTACACCGGCCATGCGTTAAGAAGAACTTCAGCTACTTTGCTTGTGGATGGAGGAGCTGATATTACTTGTTTGAAACGGCATGGAGGTTGGAGGTCGAGCACTGTCGCTGAAGGATACATTGAAGACTCTTTGTCTAATAGAAAACAAACTGCAGAAAAAATCTTGATGTCGAATTCTTCTTCACTGTACCTGAATGCAGCTTCTCATTAGCGAAATTATGTCGACGTTGATGTAACAGAAGCAACAACAAGTAAGGAGTCACGGGAAATTTTGTCGATGAACTCTTTCAACTCTGCACAAAATTCGCTTGAATTGGAAGTGAATAAATCAGGTAGTGCATTAAATATGTGCGGTGCAATCTTAAATAACTTTAATTTCACTATTAATAATTATTATCGTTAATAAAGTTTAAAAGTTCAACTAATAATTATTTTCCCTGTTGAAAATTCTACTTTTTTGTACGGCCGTCATCGTTCAAAAAAGTACTTTTTTCTACTACCGTGTGTAAAGTACGTACTTTAGACACATTTTCGAGTGCGTAAAACTTTATTTTACGCACTAGTGCGTAAAGAGTTTTACTTTACGCACTAGTGCGTAAAGAAAAAATTCCAATATGTATGTAATTATAGATATCTGGTCTTATAAAAAAATAGGTATAATAAACGGATATCAAATCTAAGTTTTTTTCATAAATTGGAGATAGAAACCTATAGAATTTGATAAAGTAACCTAATAATTATTGTTCAATAATTATTGAGTACTGGAAATAATACGGTAAATAGGCATAAGTTGGCGGTGAGTGACTGACATTTCTTTGTGAATTGAATCTGACATTTAAAATTTAAATTGAGATCTTCCGACTATACCTAGGGTAAGCAATTGTGTTTTATATTTAAGAATTGAATATTTTTAGAAAATTATGATGTTATTTTAGATTATTATGAAAATAAAGATGGATTCCTCTGACGATCTCTCAGATTACTTGGCAAATACACCACCAAATATATTAGATGTGGCACAGAATGCTGCGAATGATTTACTGCCACAAAAATCCATGAGTATTTACGAAAAAAATATATCTTATTAGAAATTAATAATAGCGTTAAAGATTCTTCTAAAGAAAAATTTAACTTACTTTACGCACTAGTGCGTAAAGTATGTTTCTTTACGCACTAGTGCGTAAAGAAAATTACTATTAAACTTTTGTATTTTAATTAAATATTCGCTAGTAGAAAAAATATTGTATGCAATTCGTGTGTAAAGACCTTTTTTTCGACTCATGTTTCACATGTTTCACATTCGTCAAAAAAAAAGGCTACTTTACACACTAGTTACATAAATAGCTATTTTGTCCGCTCACGGCCGTACAAAAAAGTGGCGTCTGTGAAATCATACTTCAACATCATGAATTGACGTTAATAATGTCTACTTTTTTTGACGTTTGCGGAAAAAAGTATTTTGTTCTCTCTTGGGCGTATTGAATTTTATGCATAAGTGCTCACTGCTGCTGTTACTTACGAAAGATGAATATTTGACGATACTGTATAGTATATTTTACTGGCTGTACATTTATACTGAAAAGAGTTTCTTGTAGAATGAGATAGTTAAGTAAAACCCCACCTCTCAATCGCTAGGGAGTTGTAAGGAAGATATTTGCAGAGAAACTGTGTCTGAAACTTCCAAAACACTCGTTATATAAACGTCAGTACCGTAAAAGAGCAATTCTGCGGAAGGAATTTACTTTAAGGTCAATTTAAAATTTACACAATCCCATTTTTATGTACTTCCTGAAAAACCCACTTCTGAAAAGGACAATCTGGAAAATACCAGTGCTGTTCCTGTATCTATAAAATTTCCCCAATACCAATCCACTCGTTTTACCAGACATTTCTGTAAATCTTTTGTTATTTATCTAAGCGTAACCCATCCTTTTCGGTTTGTTTTTTCTGTGTTGGCAAAGCTGACATCGCTCGAAAGTTTATTATTGCGGAGTATATAGTTCCTTTCCGATTGAAATCAAAGTTTTTCTTCCAAAACGAATTAAATTATAGACAATGGCGGACAGCGGAATCCTTCGGATTCGGCGGATTGCACAAAGATAAATAAACACAACGTGCCAGGAGCGAAAAAGTAGCCAAAGACGAGGAATGGACAAATAAAAATTGGATTTTTGTAGGAACGACCCAAAATATTGTCAACAAAAATATCTAGTAATTAAAACATCACATATTCCGAGCAAACAGATGTACAGTACATTCGAAAGCCTTCTTGGTGTGCGTCATCGTTTGTGACGTATATCCGGGTTTTCGGTATGTCGTTTATTTTATTTGTTATTTTGACAAATAGCTAACCTTGAATTTGACAAATGAAATCATCAGGATCGTATTTAGCCAAATTCGAAAGGGGTATGAAGTTAATAATTACCTGTTTCTTTTTCTAACCGAAAATACTTGAAAAATTTCAAAATGCTGATGTTTTTCCGTGTTTCTAGGCATATTTTTGTATCATTATAGATACAGGATAGAACCTTGACAGCACCGCTGCTGCCAGTCCACCCTCTGTCCTGTACGCTTGCACCATCCTCAGGAGTATCCCTCTCTGCACCCGCAGGAGTGGTCTAATCGTCGCATTCACCCCTGCTTTTTCACCCAACACTTCCGCGCCATACAGCATACTCTGCTCTACCGTCCTACCAATTACCCACCTCTTCCACTCTCCCAGGCCTTTCATATTACCCATTAATCTTCCCAGTCATGCTGCCCTTACTTTTGCCTTCTGTGCAGCCTTCAACATATGGGTTTTGAACGTAATGTGTTAGAAGGACATTAACAAGAATATGAACTCTACATCGGACTAATCTAAGCGGAATTACCGAAAAGTCCAGATTTACCTCCCCTACCTCTAGATATAATAAACAAATAAAAATATAGATCGCGCGCAAACAACGAACGCAGCTGATATTGTATATTGTAACAAATTGGCGCCCAACGTGGGTAAATTTCAACGATCACCGAGAAGTTTCTCGTTTTATTTCCCAAAGAAAACTTTTATTTAATAAATAAAGATTTATTTTAAAAGTTGCAAAAGTAATAATTTATTCCTCGACTTCAAAAACACCGCCCTCGCGGGGCATAAACGAACAAATCGACCCGACCGGAAAAAGGGGCTTTTATAGACCACAAGAGAATTGTTGAATAGTTTCAATCGAGAATAAAAACTTTGTTCCACATAGCACATACTTTTAGGAACGTACATCATTATCCAGCTACCGACGGACTTGCATAAAATTTTTACCTTCGGGTAAGTACACTTATAAATAATTCCGTAGTTCGTCCCTCAAGTCGTAAACTTTTTTAAAAAGAATCTTGTTTGCCTTGGATATTGGAGCTTTAGAGTGTTTTAGTGTGTTTTTTTTGCATATTCATAAACCATTCGGCGTTGTTGCTTTCGAGTCGGGCTTACGGCAGGTTAGACTAGGTGCGGAAAGAAGATTCCTTCCTGATTTTAAGAGGTGAAACTTTTGAATGTAATGCTTCAAACAATGTATAAGATAATCTGAATACTAATGGCATATTCGACTGGTAGCACTAATGCGCATTTAGTTCGAGTTTTTCCGGGGTTGTTATGTTCGACTGACTTGCACTGATACAATGCCAAAAAAACGTCCATTCGACTGGTCAAGCACAACACTGGTGTAGAACAAAATATGTATTCGACTGGCAATAGTGCTGGTTTTAAATTCGCATTTATTTGCCCTGTACTTTTTGACGGTGCTACTCAGTGCTAGTTTAGATTGAGGTTAGATTTTATGTTAAAATCTCGGATTATTAAAAAATGGATGAGTTAGTAGCAATTGATTTCCTATTATCCAGCAGCAGTGATAGTAGTGAGGTCGAAAGCGAGGACGATATTTTTAAGTTTGTAAAATCGAAGGACGACAAAAGAGATATACAAAAAATTCCAAACTATCTAGAAATTATAAACAAATATTTAGATATTGAGGTATATGAGATAAATATTAAATCATTATTAGCTACACAACAGTTTTTTTTAGTTCAGAAAAAATTTTAGAATAAACCGAGGTACGTACGAAACTTTAAAGGAAAAATTTGAAAATTCTACCTATTATGTTAAAGAACAAAGCCATGGAGGTTCCCCTATTACTTCAGCAGAGATAGCCATCCTATCATTTTTGTGGTATGTAATTCTCTAAATGTTTCAATGGGTGTTATATTATTTCCCATTATAGGTATGCAGGAAATAAGTGCACTTTGAGAGATGTTGCAGGAAGATTTGGGATAAGCGAGTCTACGTTCCATTCTCTATGCACTAAAGTTATGCAATTCCTAAATCACATAGCCCCAAAAGTGATAAGTTTTCCATATACTCTTGAAGAAAAGGAATTTACTGCGACGGAATTTCAAAAAGTAAGTTGTCTATGGTATTTCTAAAATTTCGCAGTCAGTTTAATGATATGACATAGCAAACTTTGATGAAAACTACATATTACAATTTCATTATTTTTGTAGATGAGCGGATTTCCAAACGTTTTGGGGTGCATTGATGGAACGTACATTCCAATTTCCATGCCAAGCAACAAAATTAAAAACACATATGTAAATAGACATGATTCGCCTTCAATTACTCTACAGTGTATCTGTAGGTACGATAAACAGTTTCTGGATGTGTTTACTGGGGTACCCAGTAAAATACATGACTCACGTGTGTATAGTTTATCAAATATTTCTAAAAAATTGCCTGGAGTATGTGAAGACAAGTGGCACGTTCTGGGAGATTCAGCATATCCCTTAAGGAAATGGTTGCTAACACCTTTTCGCGATTACGGGAATTTGACTGATGTTGAAAAAAATTATAATAAAAGATTTTCTGGCACTAGAGTCAAAATTGAAAATTCTTTTGGGTTGCTAAAATCTCGATGGAGACAACTTATACGTGTAGATATGACTACAGTCCAGCGCATAGCAGATTTTATAGTAAGTTGTTGTGTTCTCCACAACTTATGCATTAGTTTAAATGATGAATGGGAAGATGATGAAATACGAAATAATAATGATGACGATGCATTTGTAGAAGACCATACAAGTAATGAAGATTTGAAAAGACAGGGGGAAGTAAAACGTTACCAAATATGCAGGGTATTACCCATATAATACCTACTTGTTGTGTTTATAGAAAAAAAACCTTGTTATTTTATACATTTAATAAACAAAATAAAGTGTTAGCAAAATAAAATCTTTTTAGTTAACTTAAGCCTAATCATTTCAAAATATATAAATAATTAACAAAATAAAGTGTTTCTCTATAAAAAAATAAAGTGTTGCTGTATTAGCAAAATAAACAAAATCTTTTTAGTTAACTTAAGCCTAATCATTTCGAACTATATAAATAATTAACAACATAGTGCTTTTCTATAAAAAAATAAAGTGTTTAAAATAAACCAAATCTCGAAATATATAAATAATAAAATAAAGTGTTTTTCTAGGAAAAAATTAAGTGTTGCTGTGTCAGCAAAATAAAATCTTAAGTCAACTTAAGCCTAATCATTTCGAAAACAGTTCCTTTAATAATTGCAGCTTTTCTGCATGTCGCCTCTCTTTATTTTCTTCTTTTTGGCTATGCTGTTGCTCCTGCAGCTTCAGTTTCTTTTCTTGGGTTTCTTTAAAAACTTCCGCTAACCCTAACTTCTGCCTCTTTTTACCTTTTACGTCAGTTTTTATGTTTATTGTGGTCTGAGTTTGGTCCTTCAGGACTTCAGGTTCAATGCTGTCATCAGCATTGGCAATTTTACTTAATTCCTGCTCAAACTCGATAGTTTTTCGTTGACTGCCACTCCTAGTATTGTTATCTACAGCCTTCTTTTTTCGTTTTAAGACTGTCTTAAACCTATTTTCAACCTGTTGGGCTGTTCTTTTAGTCTTAAATTTCTCATCAAGTTCATTTGCAATGTGCTCCCACATTTTCTTCTTTGTTCGAAATTGTTTCATGGGTCCTACTTCACTTATATATTCAGAATAATTATCTAAAATCATCCTGGTCATATCATCTGACCATTCTATCGACTCTTCATCTACAGATTTAGAAGTAGATGGAGTGTCTTTCTTTTCTTTAGGTAATAAGTTGTATGCTAGTTTTGAACTAGATGGCTTGTTTTTCTCTTCTATAGGTAATAAGTTGGATGCTATTAGCATTTCTTTATCAAGAAACGCAGACTCTTCTTTACCTTATAAAGTAATTATAATTATTAAAACATTAATATTTGCTATCAGAAAACTTACCTTCAAAATCAGTAACGGTACATAAAATTTCTCCTTTTTCATTTTCAGTCAAAGACTTTGTTTTGTCATAAACAAAATCTTTAAATATGACTTCCATCGCTGCTTCAAATGTTCAAAATAAATAAAACAAACTTTGAGGTTATAATCCTTTTGACAGAACCTCAGAATGATTCGAATTATTTACTTACCGAGCGTTCTTGGATTGGTTCGAACTAAGTTCGAACTATTTGAATACCTACTAAAGTCAACGCAGAGCTAAATATGCATTTGCACCGTGCAAGAGCGGTTCAGTCGAATATACCATTAATTGAAAAAGCGGAACCGAACACAAGGTGTGAGCATACTGCATATCCCTTGTTGATACTTGACGTACTACGGATATCACTCTCCCTTATTTTACGTCGGTCTGTTTCTGCGACTGAGGCTAAGCTCCTAAACGGAAATTTTGGCCAGCCCACTAGTGCTCCAACCAGTGGTAGCGTTCTTTAACCATCCCAACATCCATGGACTCAGGACCTAGGCTTTACTTCTCCTCCGAAAGACGGTATATCTACATTATACCTCGTGCTCATTGGTACAATGCCTGTGAGCTGTGATATGCTACTTCGCTGCCAGCTGTACGGGTCCTTTACGATGATTTTCCCCGGCTTGGTCACCCATCCAAGTACTAACCATGTTCGACCTTGCATGACTGTAATTCAAAGGTGTTCCATTACAGTGCTGGGTCGTCGCCAAATATTATGATGACTGCTAGGAACCATCAGTTTAGATTTGAATCAAATCGTAGTTAATAACCTTATCGATCAAGGCAAATATGTGATCATACAGGGTGCTGCATGTATTTGGATAAATACATTACACAGTTGGTACAGTTTTTCTGAAAGTTCTGGGCTGACTTTTGTACGCACGTTTTTCACGCTCATTCATGAGCTTGATGCTTTGTCTGTCTACGCCTGTCTTGCTCTCTGGGTGAGTCTGACGCCCGCACGTTCGTTTCAGTCACCCACTTCCATCTCTGATCTCATTTGAACTTCTGGTAAATAAGATTCGAACCCGAGACGTCATATCATCACGCTCTATTCGTTATGATAAGATTCTTACTAATGTCTACCTCATTGGCTTTGTTTTTGTATGAAGAAGAATAAATGTTGTTGTACATTCTCATTGTATTTATTGTGCCCTCTTACTTCTAATTAGTTTCTGAGGAGAGTGTCAGAAACTAGTAGCTCCTTTAATCCTATTTCCTGGAGGAATTTTAGGATATCTGTAGGCTTCAACTTGTATCTTCAACTTCTATCCAGGAATCTCCCAGGTGCTGTGCTCTAGGATTCTGAAGTGCTGTGCAGTTGGAAAGAATGTGCCATGCGCCATAAAATCTACGTTCTTCTTCTTCCACTATTTTGAGCTTTCTCAGGTGCCCATTCAGGCGAAAATGTCCCGTTAGGACTCATTTGATCCCAACAGGTTGTAGTCACCCAGAAGAGTCTTTGATTGTATAAGCCCTATTAGATCTTCCCATTGGTCAGATCTTCTCTTTTTTGTTGTAGATTTACAGAACTACATCATTATTTAAGGTAAAAAGAAGGTAAACAAGAGAAGGTAAACCTGTGTCTAGTTTAGATCGCGCGCAAAGTGACCCTTCTACACCACTGATGTGTTATTATTAGTATTTGTTGGTTTATCATTGGATGAGTTCGTGTTACGATGTATGACTCATGGAAAACAAATTTTCAATTTGCTATCGTCATCAATCATCTGTCGATCAATTATTATTTTTTCATTGCGTAATTAATCAATCACATCCTTTTGTCAGCGAATAAGGATTATTTTTTCCATGTCTAAAGCTCCATGCAGCACTTTTTATACGTTGTTTGAAAAGTAGGGTTAACAGCACGGTTTGACGGTTTTGTTAAA
Organism: Galerucella pusilla; assembly: GCA_910591695.1. NCBI lineage: Eukaryota > Metazoa > Arthropoda > Insecta > Coleoptera > Chrysomelidae > Galerucella > Galerucella pusilla. The sequence goes on along the minus strand of CAJUYI010002762.1, from coordinate 11,836 downwards.
CGTTTTAACTGTCAAGTCGATAGAGGTATTGAAATAGGTATTATTAATTGTTGAATTATTAATCAATCTTTATTGATATATCGTTAAAAAATGTTTATTTTTTCATAAACGTAGCTTAAACATTACCGAGTGCTTAGTCAAACTTTTCAATAGTCAATAGACCAGATTGGCGTTACTGACAGGTCGGCCATCTTGTGCTGGAAAGCACATATTGGTATTTAGTTTTTATTGTTTACTGGTAACCAACGGATATTAGTTAGACTTTTATTAACAATTAGATCTTGAAGAATGCCATCGTTTTGTAGTGTTGTGTGTGGAATGAGGGGAGGAAGTTTTCCGGCTACTTTATTATTTGACAACCAAATGATTCCACTACGAGCTAGATTTTTCTAAAATACTATAAAGTACCTATTGGGGAAAGTAGAATTCGATAGATGGCGCTCTGAAATGTCAATGTCATCATAGCAACGAGTAAAACAAATCAGCTCCCGTATAAGCCTTTTGATATTTAAGTGGTTTAACTTTGCTGTTTTAGTTATTTTCAGTGTGTGTTTTGTGAAACTTTTTTTTTGATTGTGCTTTAGTATTTTGTGTTGTTAAACTAAATTGTGACTCCTAATATTTTTATTTTTGGAGTAAAAGGTATAGTTGATATTTGTTGAAAGTACAACAAGCGTTCAATTAACTGTTTAGTTTTAGGTCTGATTTCGTGTTTTTATTTTATTTTTGATATCTACAAAAGTTGCAGGGAAGGTAGGTACGTTTGTATTGAGTAATATTTTAAATCTTTAATACCGAATTATTTTCTCTTTGATCTGCAATGAAAACAAAAAATAGAATAACATAACCTCTTCCATAATATCTCTGATTAATATTATAGTATATTAAGTAGGTATCAAGAACGGTAAGGGTTGTTTACCGGTCGACAGCAATGTTTGGAGGCTGAGCGTAGCGAAGCCTCCAATTTTGCTGGAGACCGGTATTACCCTTAACGTTCGAAATGCTTATACCATTTTTTGCGCGATCGTATTGAAATAAACTTAGAATAAAATAATTTAAATTTCTTCGGAATGAACGAAATGTCAATAGTGACATTTATACTTCTCGATCAGTTTAAAAAATATTTGCATTTTGGTGAACTTGTTTTCATGCTATTTATTACTTTCTATATTGTTCTGTTCGTTTCTGTTCATTAAAAAAATATAGATCTTATTTTTTTTGTTCCTTTCGTGTAATGAATGAAGTAATATATTATTTAGGACCACTTAAATGTATGTAGGGCTAAGTCGTCGGTAAGTAAATTACTTACCGACGTCTGAACGGTAAGTAAATCACTTACCGACGTGTTAGACTTAGAAACCAGTAAACACAACCTACCGTCCTGACAACCGGTGCTGTAAATAAACAAAAAAGATCGATCGCGCAAAAAGAATATTACCTCAGAAATGATGACAGTTGAGTTAAATAGAAAAACACAGTTTTCAGCTTGTCTCTGACACTAAATTTAACAAATAAAGTACGAATTTACGGTTATTATGTTGACTTGCATATAATACAAAAACAATGCAAAACGAATTAATTTACTCGTTGCGACAGTTGCGACATTTTTTTCCGCCAGAGGTCTCATTGAATTCTACTTCGCCCAATACGAAAACACACAAGGTTCAACTCCAGCACAATATGGCCCACCTGTCAAAGTTCGGTGCTCTGTATCGGTCTATACTAAACATACTTTAAAGAAACTCAAAGTAGCGAACAGTGTTAAGACAAAATTTTTTATGTGCCTTTTCGTACTTAAAACACCAAAAGAGAAATTAACCCAGGAAAACTTTTTCATTCTATATAAGTACTTGAATTTTAAAACGGATTTGATGAGCAACTCCTGTAATGCTCGGAACATAACCTTATTTTAATATAAATTACTTTGTTAACTTTATTAGGTTTAAAACATTCAAGTGCAAATTAATGAACGCTGATATTTTATTCAAAAGAATTGGGTTTATAGCTGGAAACTTAGTTAGATAAGAACAATAATTGCAAACTTAAACTGTTGTAAAACGGATGAATTGAAGTAGTCTAGATAAGAATATAAAACGGCGAGGAATATATATATATACAACAATGGTATTTTGCTACATAATTAAAGTAAGTGTGTTGTTCCAGTTTTCTCTCATTTTCTGGAATAAAACACTTTTACCGTCTAGCGAGCAGTTCTTAGATATATTAAAATTTTAGTATAGGCAACCAAAAATACAATAAAAACTTCTTCTTCTTCTCCAATTTTGTTGGGCTCGGTATTACCATGCACCCAGTGTCTTGATGAGGGCACCACTTCTTCTTTGTTGGAAAATACGAATATTTGTTAATTTAATGTATTCCACTGGAAATTTAGAACAAACCAATTATAAATGCAGGAATTATAATTTCAAGTTGCTGCACACTAAGAAGTCCATTAAAGATCGCATACAGAAGATGGAAGCAGACATGTCCATATCGCAGTAGTTGTATTTTTGTAGTAACAATCGATATTTTCAATCGAAAACGAATTATCGATACCATACGTGTCAACTGTCAAAAGATATGTTAACAAATGTCAAGTAGGTTTATATACAAATCAGGATTTTCTGGAGCAGAGATGTTTGTTAATAGAGAAGTTCATCTAAGGTCAGTGTGGCCAACAAAAGTGGTTTTTTCTGACAAGAATGACAGTTAAGGTCTACCATTCAAAACATAAGATTTTTGCTTGTTTTTTATCATTGCGAACATCTATATTGCTTTATAAAAATAATGATTACACCCCCGAAGCGTATATCTTGAAAATTAAGATGACTTTTTAGCTGAATACTCAACATATCGGTGGCCAATAATTCTAGGAACTTTTGGTAAGTCACCATTTCATTTCTGTTATTCTGTCACTAGTTATGTCAAATGTCATTTAATTCAAATCAATGGTAACACCAATTTGGTATATTCTTAACCACCTGAGGGAGAGTTTTTTTTGCTCCCACTTAGTTCCTGAGCTAAAACAAAAATGAGTTATCTCCAAAATATTTTCTCGGTGGAAAAATTAATTTTCCTTCGTCACTTCTGACCCTTCGACCAACCCTCTATACACCAGAACCGCTCGTGATAGCGGAAAATATCGTTTTTGTTCTATCCAGCAGTTGCTTTGTGTATTGTTTTTGATAAGTTGATAACATATTTTGTAGTGTCATTCGTTATTGATATCGGCGGAGAGTCGGTCGAACGAGCTAAATAAATCACAGAAGGCGAGGAATTGCAGACAAACGGCTAGTTGTTGAAAGGCAGACGAATGCGATGTGGCGAAGCAGCTATTTGTACACAGCCAATTATTTCGAACTATACCACATGAAAATAAAGATATTTATATGCTGTTTAATTGAAGTTAATAATATACCAAGGTAGTGAAGACTTTTATTATTGACCGAGGTTTATAAATGTCTTCAACATCATGGTGTATTGGTGTATATACAAACGCACCACGGGAAGAGTTTATTCCGTCGTCTGACTGACACTGTACACTGTCAGTTATAGATGTATTTTGGGGTGACATTCACTGAGACCTAAGAGATCTATTGTGCCCCCTTACTTCTACTTAGTTTCTAAGGAGAGACTCAGAAACTAGCAGCTCCTTTAGTCCTATTTCCCGGAGGAATTTTAGGATGTCTGCAGGCTTCAACTTAGGCAAATGTTCCTCTTCTAGGTGCTGTGCTCTAGGATTCTGGAGTGCTGTGCAGTTGGAAAGTATGTGGATGAAGGTTTCTTCTTCCATGCCACTAAATCTGCATTCTTCTTCCTCAATGCCCAATGCTTTAATCCGACATTATGATAATCCTTTGTCTTCTGTATCCTTTATCAATATTGAACTGGGCGCACTTTCTTATGGCGTGGAAATTATTAACCACTAATAGAGAAATTCAACTTCTCAGTTGTCTATAAGAAGCAATAATAGGGTACAAGCATATATTTTGCTATTGGTGGGAATTGACGCTTTATCAGGTCTCCTAACACCATGAGTAGATAGAGCTATACAGATTCTACTTCACTACTTCAAAAATCTCTGCTTGGTGGCGCTGAGAGTGGTGGCGCGCGCGTTGTAATTTTAGGCCGCCATTTTTAGTCCTGTTGTATATTTAAAAATCCGAAAAAAACTTCAGTGAGATTCGATACCACAACCTTCGCTTCTATAGCAAGGCATTCAACACATGCTGCCATGAGCTCTCATGCATATCATTAGCGAGGAAGTTTTTTTCGGATTTTTAAATATACAACAGGACTAAAAATGGCGGCCTAAAATTACAACGCGCGCGCCGCCACTCTCAGCGCCACCAAGAGGAGATTTTTAAAAAATAGTGAAGTAGAATCTGTATAGCTCTATCTACTACCATGCATGCCTATTTTTTCAAAAAAATATAAACTTTACTTTTAAAACGACTTTAAGAATCATAAAATTTGAAAGTCCGCCAAAACGCGCTTTACGTCATAAAGATAGCTGCCCCATGGAGTGACGTCATTTGTTTACGTTCTTATTCGTGTATCACGCTATGAGTTCTTGTGACCTTATTTGTTTCTGAAAGCTTTAAAAATGGATAAAGCCGAAAAAAATCTTTGTATTCCAAGTATTGTATTGTTCCAGTATGTAAATCAAGGTCTATTAAAACACCAGACAAAATATTTGTTACTTTACCTGGTGGCGCAAGCAAAAATACACTTAAGAGAAGGGCGTTATGGTGGCAAGCTATGCGTCGGAACAAAGACGATATTTCGAAATATACTAGATACTACTTTTGTTTGTGAAGACCATTTCAATGTAAGTACCTACTTCTATGCTGTTAATTTTTATTCTTAAAAAGTTTGAGGTTATGTACCTATATGTCTAGGCCATAAAAACATTTTCTTACGACCACACATCGAAATATGGTTGGTATATATTATATAAATAATACATAGTTTAAATCGTACTTACGATAATGTTTTAACTCCTCTTATTTCCTCTGCATTAAAGCAGCTGTCCGACTTCATAAATTCAAGCAGCATAAATGAGTCTACTTTGGGCAAGTTATCAGTTTGTGCTTTTACAAAACCTTCGCTAGCCATATCTTTACTCACAAAATATGAAAGAATCGTCACTGAACACTGAACTAGTAAATAAAATATATTCTTCTAAAAGTTTTAAAATATCCTCGGAAATAGCGAATATTTATGTCCACTTTCCACTTTACGTTGACTTTTAGAAATAAAAAAAGCACACACAAACACGTAATGGTCTCGAACAAACATATTAATGATATTTTTACGTCGATGAATCAATTAATAGTTGATTAAAATACAATATAAACACACAACTACACATAACCTAATGCAATACCGGCCATATTGACATAAGTAAACCCAAGAGATATGACATCACACGTATCATCGGTAGCGTTCGGAAATCCTCGGGTTGTGGTCGGAAAGTGCATTGAAATTTGAATTTTATTTTAAAATTTAGGAGTAATATCCAATGGAATCTGGTTTATTTCCTATTATTAGTAATTTTTGATATCATATTTACTATTATAAATTAATATCCAAGCAAAATATGAAATATGCGTGTACTCTATTGTCAACTTTACAGCTAGTAGTGGAATATAGTTATTCATACTAAAAGGTATGTAACATTTCCATCTTCCTTTATCGTTATTTTATTGCTGGCAATAAAGTTCGAGACCAGTCTTTTTTCTACACTCTCAACCCGAGATTTTCCCACTAATTTTCTTTTGAATGAAATGCACCGGCTTAATCTTATTAAACATATTAAGCCTTTCCTTTCTCCTGAAAACCTCAAATTCAAACATCAGCATTTCTTGTGCATATATACGTCGTTAGTTGAATCTTATGCGGACCCTGTTAAAATATTTATCAGTTACTCGCCAGGGTGCAGAATAAATTACAAAGGGATTATCGGATTAGGAGGGGTGGAGTGGGGGGCGGCTTAACGTCGACCGAATCGCCATTTTGCTTAATATGTCGTGTGTGCCCAAGCCGGATATGGTCCAATTTTGGATTTCTGTCTTGGAACTTCTTCACTAGATATATTTTAAATTGTGATGATTAAATGGGTGAATATACGAGAAGATTTGCTGTTAATTCAATTAAGGTGCAGATTACACTAGCTACGTAGCAGATAGAGATATAATTTTAAGATTTATTGTTATTTTAACCCTTTTGGTAAACACCAAAATGAAATTAAATCTAACTACGCCCCTGGAAATTTGAACTTTCGTAGTTTCTAAAAGAATTTTTTGTTTGCATAAAAAACAAATCTCAATGATCTTCCTAAAATTAATAGATAGAAATAAGAGTAAAACTAATTTTCTTAAGACATGTCCTTGAACAGTTTCAACATTTTCTGCATTTGACAGTGATTTAGTAGAAAAAAAAAGAAGGAATTTGCTACCAGCATGTATAAAACAACAAAACCAGAAATAAAAAGCGTCTAAATCCTGTCAGGAAGTGTAAGGATCGAAGTTATAAGTCTTACTTGTTCCTTGAAGTGTCCTCTTGAATAAAATAATCCTCTTCAGATCCCGAACACAAGATTTTTCATAAAAAAAGAAGATTTATTACAACAGATACATAAAACATGTCATTATCAATAAAAATCGTATAAAAACCAACGCAAATCACTAGAAAATATAATACATCCCTCGTATATCAACTAAATTATCTAAACTTTGCATATGAAAAGCATGGTTAGTTGAACTATGTACATTTCTCTTGGTTTCACTTATCCATCAAGTTACTTGAGACTTGCAGCTTTCATAGCATTATCTCCTATCTCTGAGATGCATTCCATTCACAATTCTAACTAGGATCAATTTCCAGCCACTGTAATTGACATAATAATATACCAGGACACTATTATTATCGAAACTAATAGAAACTCATTTGAAATACAAAGTCGATCAGCGTCTACCCCAAATAAGAACGGT
>CAJUYI010002761.1:0-28341 GCA_910591695.1 Galerucella pusilla | reverse complement strand
AAAATAAGTAGAAATTAAGTAATTTTTTATCCCTAGCTGACACAACAAATTTTTTCTGTTGTGTCAGCTAGGGATAAAAAATTACTTAATTTCTACTTATTTTTTCTTGACAACGGTAGCTGGAACGCTACCGAAACGTTGAAGTAAAGAATTTAAAAATATTGTGGTTTAATTTCCCAAAAAATTAAAAAAAGAATGAATAATATACCACAAGGAACATACAGAAGATATTTCTAATGGGTAGTGTCAATCAACCCTCACCTTCTACTATTATTATAATGGAGAATTTAATGAGAAGGGAAATGACGTTCCGGGTTTGATCATAAAAATTGTACAAATGGCACCATCAACTGAATAATTTGAATAAAATCATATAACAGTCTAGACCAGAGGTTCCCATACTTTTTTTCCCATAGACCACTTTAAACATTTTGCTGGATCTGGTGGACCCCCTGCAGCTATTACATTTACTAACTTACTTCCAAAACCCGAAAAATATTTCAAATATTCAACGCTGTACTGTCGACACTTCTTCTTAGATTCAGCCATGTTTCGTATCAATTACCTACCTGCAAATATGAAAAAAATGTTTGTTAAGTAGTCTTAAAATGATTTAACAAACATAATAGATGTGGCTTTTTAAGAGAATAATGTATTTAAAGAATTGTAATGAAATTAAAGTAGAGCTAGCTGGAATAGAAGTTCAATATTCCTGAACTTTCTGTTCTTTTTCGAAATAAATATAGGTATATATTTAATTTTATTTTATACTTTTACTTTGTATATATTTTATACGTGTACTTAGTCACTTACTAAACGCAACAAAAAACAAAACTAAGTATTTATTTACGCACTTATAAAGATAAAAAATTAGGACTATCCATACAAAACGCACGCATCACTTGAAAATACTTAAAATCAGATAGTTTAAGTAAAAAAAATACTGTTATAATTTTCCTTGACCTATGAAATCTTTATTCTTGGAATGGTTCAGAACCTACTGTTTGTGGGTTTGTTTTTCCCGCAGATACAAGTTGCTAACAAATAGATAGGTAGGTACTTACTTTTCCAACACTGGCAAACAATAATATCAATTCAGTTTAATTTTCAAAAGTCTGAAAACTACTTCCGTCACTGGTGAACACTCATATAGGTACACTTTCTTTTTTGAAATTCCGGAAACAACTGAGAAATGTTTATCATTCGCATTCGTATTTTAGAGAAAAATCCAACAAGTTCAGACACGACTTTAACTAGGCGGGCGGGAGGCGCGGCATCGGCGAGTCTTGACACGCTCTTTGAATATGGAATATGCAAGTTCTTACAAAAGCAATCGCTGAGCTTCTTATAATATTGTCTTCCTATATTCATAGGAGAAGTCAAGCTTCTTATAATATTGTCTGCCTATATTATTGTCTCCCTATATTCATAGGAGAAGTCAAGTCGGGTCACCTAATACATTTTTATAGACCTCCGTTAACGAGTTGTGGATCCCCAAGCGTAGACCCCTGTCCGGCTCACGTGGACCCCTGGGGGTCCACCTGGACCACTTTGGGAATCAATGGTCTAGACTCTAGAGATAGGATACTTTAGCGATACCTATTTTTGTTTTACTAACCATAAAAATAAATATTAAGTTACTTTACTTGTATTCTTCAAATTTGTGCAGTTGTAAAAAAAGTTTAGTGTGCAAAATGTGAGGAAAGTACTTTTCTCATTCGTGTTTGCCGGTACTCGTCCTTTAGGCTCGTGCTACAAACTTCCAAACTCGTGAGAAAAGTTGAACTTTCCCCACTTGTTGCGCAATATACTATCCACCTACCGAATTAACCAAAAAATCGGAAAATATAACCAAAAACTTTGACATTCACTGACGTTTCCTTGAAAAATGTACATGAAATGTCAAGGTTATCAGATGAAAGATGATTTTAAACTTCAAAAACCGTGGGCCGCTAAACAATAGTCTGCGCTCTATTTTTGGTCTTCATGTAGTTGGTTTTCTGGTAAGATAGGCAATACAGTATTTCTACCATTTCTTGCTAACACCACAAGTGATAATTGGAGAAAAGCTAGAATCAAACTGTCCCATATAAAAAGATTTTTGTTCCTCAACTTCTTGCAGTTCTTAATTATTTTAATAAAAGTTTTTAGGCTTTATTTATCATATTTACGAATATTATATCAATTATTGTGTTAACATACAGCGTACATGAATGAACGATTTTTTTGAATTGATAAAGCATTATGTTTGTACCATCGTCGAGTTTCATCGTACCTACGAACGCGTACATTGGCACGTTGCTGGGACAACAGTGATCTTGTCACCACGTTTAATGTCCCCTTTACCAAACAATTGTTAAGTGCAGCTTACTATATCCTTGTGCAGTCTATTACATTTCCTGGTGCAGTGTTTGTAATACCAGATCACATCTTCTAGAGAGGTACGTATGAATAAAAGGATTTTTATGTAGTTATTGAAGAGGTGCATCTTCACCATACAGTTAGAGCTGCTAGAGAGTACCTATTCTTCAGTAATAGTTCACAAGATGTTTTGTTAAAAAAAGATATTAATGAATACTGTTTTTAGAGCCAAAAATTGATACAAAAGCCTGCCCTATGGATTCGAAGTTTGACAATTCACAGCTGAGCATTTTGACAATTTTTGAGAGTCCTGGAGTCAGTGTTGGATGTTTAAGTACAACTGCCGTAATAATAAAGAAATTGTCTTTGTGTAATTCCGACAGGATATAGATTGGTAGGTAGCTAGGTATATTTAATTTCTAGAATTACTTTAACTGGTTCTGGGCTTCTCACAGATGGAAATGGACTGTCACGCTGCATTCAGTGGGGAAGACAGAATATTAGATAATTGGGATGAATTTCTGAACAAGCTGCTTGAATTTCAAAGCAGCAGCAATAATCTGGAAGGTAATTGGAGGAAACCTAAGGAGGATCTTCAAGAAAGTAAGCATACTTTTAATAACCAAATGTTGCAGTTATTCATAGCTTTTAAATGAGTCGGTAAAAATCTGGATATCATTACCCAAAAATGCTTGAAATAGTTGACATACCACCAATGGATGTCAAATATTTCATACCGATACTTGACAGCTGTCAACTAGCTGTCAGATCAAAGATGGAAAATAGCAAAAATAGTTCTTTTATATTTCATGTCGATTATTTGAAATTTGATGCACACTTTCTAATTGTGGTACTTGACAGCTGCCAACCAGCTCGTTTTATCCTGTTTTTCCTTCAACAAATAAATTTAATGGATGAGTTTTGTAACATCAAGCGTAATTGACAGTGTGTGGTTGCCAGGGGGTGAGCGTGAAGCAGCTATTCAAGGGGATGACTTTTTGTGTTCTGTACGCAAGGGGATCACCAGACACACTCGTATTGTGACTGACGTGACGAAAAACTCGTTGTTCGCACCTACATGGCCACTTAGCTTATTTTTTAAAGGCGTAAGCCATTATCTCTTACTGATACGGATTTTGGTTGCATTGTTTTCAGATATCTCAAGTACATATAGGGGTAGCTTGAAATGACTACTTCACATTATAATTTAATTCAAGCTTAGACGGTTCGATTATGCTGCAATTTTGTGAATATTGCAGAGTTCAATTAATATAAGATAGTTATTGAAGAATAAACGCCTAAGATTCATTTGATTTTTTAAAACAGTGGAAGTGATGAAACTGAGAACATTTATGTTACTGTAGAGAATTGTATATTTGAAATTTATGTTTTTTGCACAAATTAATGCTCTACGTATACTTCACGTGGAAATGTTTAGTCATAGGTATTTCGTATTTTAGAAGTGTCCTCACAACATTTACCGTAATTAATATGAGAACTGTTTCCTTTCAATTGGAAGGTATCCCTTCCAGTTATAATTTCTACGAGCATTTCTATAGCAATAGCAGAAGGGTTAATTGAATATTTCCTTAATAATTGCACGACTACAACTGGGTACAACGCAAACAATCCTAAATTTGCTGTCATAATAATATTAAAGTATTTAACCAAATTTAGCTAAAAGTATTAGGTTCCACTTAAGAGTCAAATCAATCAATAGTTGTAATGAACCCTTCACGATGTGGGCGAATTTTGGTCAGAAGTTTTCTTCTATCTTAAAACAAAGTTCTGAAAGAGGAAAAAAATTGAGAAAATATTTTGCAACACTTATGCAAAATTAAAGATTACACTATATATTCCTGTTTTTTTGAATTTTTGTTTCAAATACCTTGAAATCTATTTCAATTGAAATAATTACCTAGTATCACTTTCAAGGGAGATACTTTTTTGGAAAAACAATTTGAAAAATATGAAATTTGTGGAATTATTAAAAATTGCCGATTGACGATAGACAATAAATTTTTGGCTTAAGTATTTTTGTATACATCCTTGTACTAATCCTAAGAGATCCTGGAACTTATGCTTTTTGTTCTTTTTTTTTTAAATATAAATTTTTGAATAAACTTTTTTTTGCATTTATAGTTTTCCTTGGTTTCCTATATTATCAAAGGTATACCATGAGTGCTTTGAATTTTATCGATAATTTTTTCTTTTGCACGAAAACTTATTCATTTGGCAAAAATATGAAAACAAACCGATTGATAAAATCACAAGTCCTTTGGGACGAGGGATTTTATCTAAATTCGGTTTGTTTGAATGTTATTGCCTCAAATAAACAAGATGGAGTAGTGAAAATAGAAAATTATGTGACATAATTTGAAGAGCGAGTTGTATTTGGGAAGATTATTTTTCTCAACAATTAAAAATGTATTTAAATGTATTAATTGTTCAATATTCTCTTGGATGATGGCACTGAATCGGTTTGTGTTTGTTGTTCAATGAACTTCGTAGCACTTTTAGTTGTCAATAATGACAAATTCAAAGTGAAGTTTTGACGTTTTAATGTAAACAAGGTATTCGATAAGGAAGCGGAATTATCAAAGGTAATACCACGAGTGCTTCAAATTTTATCGATAATTTTTTTTTTCACGAAAACTTGTTTATTTAAGGCAAAATATGAAAACAAACCGATTGATTTTATCTAAATTCGGTTTGTTTAAGTTGTATTTGGGAAGATTATTTTTTTTCAACAATTCAAAATTTTTGTATTAAATGTTCAATATTCTCTTGGGTGATCGTTTTATGTTCATTTTTCAATAAACTTCGAAGCACTTTTTGTTGTCAATAATGACATATTCAAAGTAAAATTTCGACGTTTCAATTTAAAAAAAAAATGTTCAATCGATGAGGAAGCAGAATTATCAGTATAATACCGAATGATTGGCTGAATTATGTATTGCTATTGGTTAAAACCACCAAAATGTCATATTTTGACAAGTGAAAAAAATAATCACTAGTAATACCACTGGAGGTCAAAAAATTTCCGGATTTAATTTGAGCTCGTGTGGTATTCGGTATGAAAATTTTACACCAAATGTGTTTATTTCCAACAACATCAATTTTCGTCTTCATCAACCTGCCATAGTATATAATAATTGCGTTTTTAATTTAAACATTGATCATAATGGTCCAAAGAATTTAGAAAACATCTAAGCTTGTAGTTGAAATGAATCAAAATTACCATGTGAACAAATAAAAATTAGATTGTCAAAACAAATATTCTGTCATTTGAAACGTCAGAAATAATTTCCAGTATAATTCGCTGTTGGGTACCCACGAGGAAAAAATGTCCACTAAAATTCATCCGTTGCGATGGTGATCTGTCAGAAATACACGTTCTGATTGGTCAAAAATCACATGTGTGAAATTTATTGTATAATACCGAATGATTGGCTGGAATAATATATTGCTATTGGTTCAAACTACCAAAATGTCAGATTTTGACCTGTGAAAAAAATAATCATCGCCATTATTCTGTTCTTAAATGGGAAAAGAAGATGTACAGGATATCCCCATAGGGCTGATAATTCCTGAGCTTTGATATTTGTTATATCATACCTTTATATATACCGAGTGGCCAAAAGTCTGGAAACGTCCAATTATCTCGTAAACTGCTAGTCCTGTTTGTACAAAATGTGGGGTACACCTTTTTTGGGATACATAGAGTCCAGATTTAATATTTGCAATGTTGCCAGATTTGCCGTTTCTTCTATGTTATTAGTAACTTTGATTTTTCTAATTCATCACCCTGTATATTCAGTCAAAGTTATTATGTAACACTCTCGATTTTATTTAGAATGGAAGCTCTTAAATACATAAAACTGTGCAAAATATGTAAATGTATATGTAGATTTGAAGAAATTTAAATGTTCAAATGTAGAATGCTGTAATTTTGTTAATTGGGCCATTCTTTATCGAAGGAAATTTAACGTCAGATAAATATGAACTTTTAGTTACATATGGTTGAACTCGTATTAAATAGGAGATTCCAATAATGAATGAAAATACATGGTGAATAATTTGTAAAACCAAAGTTACTAATAATATAAGTAGAACGGTGAATCTGACTACATTGTGAATATCAAATATGTAATATCCGTATCCTAAAATAGGTGTACTTCAAACTTTGTACAATTGGGACTAACAATTTAAGAGATAATTGGCCGTTTCCAGGCTTTTGGGCCACTCTGTATTAATTAAATCACTTCTTGGTCTAGCCAAAATATTTAACATTAAGTAGACATCACATCAAATGTTACTTCTGTCATTCTGACGATGATATTTTACAAATCGAAATAATCATATAATAATTTTGAAAATTTTTCCATTAAATTGAATTTATTTAGAAACTCATTCAAAAAGTAATATAAGTAGATTCCATAAAGTTAGGGTCCTTTTTTATAACCAGCTACTACCTAAAAATCGCACGGATGCTTGTTGTATTTTGATGTGCAAGCCAACATGTCTCGTCAGTGTGGGGAATAGCAAGGTTAGTTACAAAGCGGTTTCCTGGATACATGACCCCCTCGCCCATTACATGTCATGTGGTTTGGTTGCCTCAAATCTTTAGGCAAAATAATGAAGCTGACTAGAATACCAATTCAAAAAGAGCTTGACAAAAGGTCACCTCCACACAAATCCAAGCTTTTAACCAAGCTTTTGAAACATCACTGAATATTATACCCTGAAAAAACATCTACATGCAATGGAAAAAGTTAGTGAAGGCACATAACACATAGCAGAAAATGTTAAAAAAGGGATGAAACACTTTGGAGAGGAAATGATACAACCATCACTAGGACTCTCCATTCAAACTATATATAGAATACACGAAGCTTCTAAAATAGAAGTAGTATGGGAAATCGTACAAAGATTAAATTTAAGCGCCAGGGCTGTTGAGCACGACCCAAACGGATAGATGAAGAAATGAAGGTGTTGGTAATGAAGGTGGAGCCAGTGCTCATGCTTCTTTGTTAATATGGTTTTAAATGAAACTAACTATTTCTAAATAGTTAGTATTACAAGATTTTTATAGATGTGTGGTTGATTGAACCGTAGCTTGATATATGATAGGAGGGGGTTTAATAGACTGGTATAGTTGTTTCTGCATTATATTGTAGAAAAACAAATTACAAGCTTAGTTTATCGGAAAGATGAAGGCCGATAATGTATAACAATCAATAAAAGAGCGTATCCAAAATTAAATTGGCATTTGACATAATTAAAAGTGAATGTTGTATTCAAACTCACAAAAACAGATAATAGAAAGTATGAAGTATAATAAGTTTTATTCAGTAAGAAGATTACAGTTTTTAAAGAGTAAATTTTAAGCGGTTATATTTATGTCTAATCATTCCACGTGTTTCATTTAATTGAAAAAACTTGTTTCAAAATTCTTGCATTTATCGTCGAAATTGACTAAAGATTTTCCGAAACTCTGTTAATAATATGGGGAACTTTTCAAACAAATCATGCTACTCTATATCCCAGTCGCACATATAAAAAAAAGCTTTTGGGACACAAAGAATAGAATCCTGAAATTGGTATACATGGAAATAGAATACGATAATGACTGTGTGTTCCGGTTTTGGCTTTTTCCTCATCCGAATATCAGGCCCGGTCTTTATTTCATTTTCATCTGAAAAATATGTGAAGTATAATTTGGGAGTTATACAAAGCATTCAACAACAATGTAATTATGCCACAATCAACTTTTTGAGTATTCACTTTCCCTCCCTCCTTTTTATCCTCGAGCCAGTCTGACAAAGCATTCGACAAAACGACTGCCGACATGGATCATTATATTTTGGTTACTAGTGTTTGTTCGTAACTAACGACCTATTGTAATAAATGTTTTCCAAAGAAATGTCAGTGTATCGTTATAGAACATGAATCTAGTTAATATCAAAACAATAATTCTTTACTGTTCCAACACTTAATTTATTTCATTCTTGAAAATCTTACACTTCTTGCTCTTAAATAACAATTTTCTTTTTTGAAAACTGTCGGTTCCACTTATTTATTACTTCCAACATGTTTCTTGTTTTCCCTCTCTTCTTGATATATCTTTAATAAGTCACCATTAGTTTTTGTATGTCAACAATAACTTTAATTTCTCCGGAAATATTACTACACAAATCACTTTTTACAGAACTACTACTTTTAACGCGCTGAACACTTTTTATTATATTTATATTTGTTTGGTAAGCATCGACTGATTAAAGGCGGTGAAGCCTGTCCTTATTTCGTATATACACATGATGGTGTTGGAATACGATATTTACTGAATAAAAAGAAAAATAATATCAAAGCAAAAATATGTTATCCCTTTTTCAAGAAGATACATGAAATTTTTGTGAAATGATGCCAAATTATAAACGCGTATATCGTATTGAGTTTATTATTATTCTCAGAAGTTTTTTCATCATTTCTGTTGCTCACAACAGTATCATTCTCATTTGTTATTGATTTGTTTGTTTTTACGAAAACAATTTTGTGTTTCATGCAGGGTTATTGATATATAGTTGATGAGGAAACTGGAAAATAATCGAAATGAAAAGTAAAAAATGATTACTTAATTAGAAAATTAATGTCATTATGTTAATAGCGTGGGATGCCTGGTTCAGCATTCACAAAACCATCTCTACAGCCTTCACCAAGAACAGAAAACTCAACCTTCAAACCATTAAACTTTCCCCCTTTTTGTGAATACCTACTATGAAAATAATAAATATCCAATTCAAAATTTTTTTCATTCGGTTATTTAACGTCGGTCTATGTCTGCGATTTCACCGACGCCGGGAGCACCCTAACCGGAAATTTTGTCGAACCCACTAGTGTTCCCTGGTTTGTGGCTTCAATCAGTGGTGGTAGCGTGATATTATGCTACTTCGCTGCCGGCTGTGCGGGCCCTATGCGATGGTTTTCCCTGGCATGGTCATGTTCACCCATCCAAGTACTAACGTACTAACCAGGTTCGACACTGCTTGACTGTAATTATCGCATTAAAGACGTTCCATTGAAAGTGCTGAGTCGTCGCCCAAAATATCAACTTACACTGGGAAAAAAATCCTGATCGCTTCAAATGTTGGTGACTGACTGAAATTTTTTTTCTCGAACTATAGCTGTGAGATTCAATCGTAATTTTGACACATTTCCGTCCGTTCAACGTAATTGTCGGCTTTACCGAGGTCTGGTACTATGCTATTTTATTAGAGCTCTTATACTCACTTTCTCACAAATGTTCACTAGAAGTTACAATGAAATTTATAGAAAAATGAAAAAATGACAAAATAAATTACCTAGTTTTAAATGTTCGCGTAGTAAGAGAAATTTTATTAACATTTTTTTCTACGATCTAGAGGTAGCAAGATAAACGCGCAAATCTGAAACAATTTTATTTTTGCACAGATTTTGCATGCTTTCGCAAAGCCCAGACTAGCTAATACTATGTGCGTTAAACCTCTTGTCTGAACCACTCACCTGAGGCTATAAAGCGTCCTTTTTCTCTTTTCCATTGCTGTTTGCTTGAATAGAGTAGTATAAAAGTGGGTATTTTCGCATATTCGTTATGTAAAATTCTCTAATATGCACAAAAATGTATGTTTCTACTATACGTCTTTATTGAAAATGAAGTAAAAAGTTTTTCAAAGTATGAGTACTTCTTGTTATATGCTTTTGTTGCTTTCGTTTATTTGGGCTTCAAGTACTTGTGCCTCAGTCGTCACGACTTTAAGCAAAACGAAAAAGATTTTTTAGGATCCCCAAAACCACTTGTCATTTGATAATGCCAATAAATTTCCTGTGTTGTCAGAAGAACAGTTTTCAATTATAATGTTTTTGATAATATAATTTTGCATATTCAGATATCTTTAGTGAGGTTTAAATCGTAATCGGCACAATCTTAACCTTTAAATAAACGTCAAACCGGTCAAGCGTTAAATATTTAATGTCCGTGTCTTGAAGCTCATACTTTTCGGTATGTGAGCAAGGGTCAAGGGGAAGGTAATAAACGAACGAAATTCAGTCACTACGAGCTGCTACCAGCAGCCAAAAGAGAATAATCGAGTATACCTTTTGTATGCTTATTCGCGAATAATATGTAACAGCAATCTCGATAATTTGCTATACCTTAACTGAATAATTGCAATTAACTCATGTAATTAGTGATACGGTTTTTTAAAACCAGTTTAATAATTATTTTACACCCTCGAGTTAGGTAACCGAGTCCTCTATTTCATTCACTGAAATAATGAGATCATTATTTCTATGAATGGCTAAATGGGGATTAAAATTTTTATTTGATCCAGAAGTAGCTGTAAAACATGAATGCTCTACTTCGATGCTAAAATTAAATTATTCATAGTTCAAATAGGTATCATTTCAATGTAAAGGTGCGATTCAAATGTCAAGGTCCGCCTATAATGTTATTGTTTATCTACAAATATTATTGAGTTTCCCGGATACCACTCACTTACAATTATTCTTCCACTACTCTGTGGACTTGACAATTATTGCTTCTTTCAGCCAACTGAAAAGTTGAATTTCTCAATTTTTGGTTAATAATTTTTTCTATTATTAACCTAGCTCCATAATTGACAAATTGAAATATTTTGGGAATTCAGGGATAGTAGTTCAACAAAAGATTGTGCAACATAACTTTGTATACTTACCCAGGAGATTGTCTTCTACATATTTGCTGCTTGAAATTACCTATCAAGATAAAATTATTTGAATAAAAATGCCATCAGTTTGGAATTCGCGCTCAACCAAAAATGACTGATGACATAACAAATACGTTCATAACATATCGAAAACTGATAGTCAGAGGTCGGGGTAAACGCTTCTTGTTGTGCGTTTGTGAATAATTATTAATTTTTGTTTTAAACTTGGCTAGTAGTTGGAGAAATTGTATACAGTGCGTCCATAAAGTAACGCATAAATTCATTATTAGCTAAATAAACAATAATATCAAAAATTTCCGAAACGGGTCAATTTTTGATTTTAATTTACTGTTTTTTCAAATTATAATGTTATTTACAGGGTGAACCATCTTCGTGTGATGACGTCATCGCCATTTTTTTTAAGTGGAACACCACAATTTTTTTTCGATTTCCGGATTTCCCTTGATGAGCTGATTCCAAAAATGTATAACACTTTGTTTCAAATTGGTACAGGGTGGAAAAAAATACAAAAATTGTAATTACATAATTATGAAATTACTGTGATTTACTACCAAAAAGAAACAAAAGAAAATTTACAATAAATGTTCAAATTGTTCTCCATTGACTGCTAGACAATGACAGAAACGGACATTACATTCTT
Organism: Galerucella pusilla; assembly: GCA_910591695.1. NCBI lineage: Eukaryota > Metazoa > Arthropoda > Insecta > Coleoptera > Chrysomelidae > Galerucella > Galerucella pusilla. Next base: position 16,596 of record CAJUYI010002761.1, on the reverse strand, counting down.
CTTTAACATTTTGTAGCATAGCGGGTGTTATGTTCTGCATTTCTTGCCTGATTCGGTCTTTTAGATCACGGATATTGTCAGGTCTGTTAGTATAAACTTAAAATTTTAAATAACCCCATAAAAAGAAGTCTAATGGGGTAAGATCAGGGGATCTAGCGGGCCATTCCACTGTTCCCCTTCTTCCTATCCACCGTTGTGGAAAGGTCCTGTTTAAAAACTCGCGCACAGTTACAGCGAAATGTGGCGGTGCACCATCCTGTTGAAACCAGATTCCACGGTCTAGATTGTTGGGTATTTGAATATCAGGAAAAAGCTGGATCAGATCAGGAATCATTGTATTTTGTAGGAAATCCAGATACAATGCTCCTGTTAAATTTTCGTCAAAAAAATATGGACCAATAATTGTATTTCTCACAATACCAGCCCATACGTTGATTTTTTGTGGTCTTTGCGTATGGCATTCTTGTATCCAGTGTGGATTTTCATCAGACCAATAACGGGTGTTTTGCCTATTAGCATGCCCGTTCAAATAAAACGTTGCCTCGTCCGAAAATAAAACGTTGTCAGTGAAATTATTTTGGTTCATCATATACTCGCAGAATTCAGTTCTTCGGTCAAAATCGTCTTCAGACAATTCATGGATAAGTCGTACTTTATAAGGATGGTATTTTACCTTTTTAAAAATGTTTGCTACTGAAGACTTTCCAATACCTAAATCCCTAGATAAACCTCGCACTGTGCAGTGTGGATTTTCTATTGCCGACAAAATTATGTCTTCTTGAATATTTTCATTAATTTTTGTTCTACCGGGCTTTGGTGCATCCCTCACATGTCCTAATTCTCTGTATTTTTGCTCTATTCTGCTTACAGTAGATTGTGAAATGGGTTCACGATCTGGGTGCATCTCATGAAATAATCTGCATACCTCTTGTTGACTTCGCATCCTGTCGCCAATACCAATCATCATTAATATTTCAATCCTCTCACTTTCGGTTAACCGCATTTTGTTAAAGAAGTTGCAAAATTATGATATGATAAATTTCTTTGTAGATAGTTTTCACATAAACGTACCTTGTTTACAGAGTTAACAATAACAGAAATGTACATTTACGTTGTTGACAGTTTTTACCGGCAAATGATGAAAAATGACAGAAAAAAATTTCAAACAATAAAAATATTAGTCGAGGGGCTTGGATCACTAAGCTGTTAAATACAATGTTAAAAATTATACGGGGTGTTTAAAGTAGTAGTAAGTGAATACGTAATTTCATTTAATGTGTTTATTACGTTTAATTTAATTTAATTTAATTTAATTTTTTTTATTTTCCTCCACCCTGTACCAATTTGAAAGAAAGTGTTATACATTTTTGGTATCAACTCATCAAGGGAAATCCGGAAATCGAAAAAAAAATTGGGGTGTTCCACTTAAAAAAAATGGCGATGACGTCATCACACGAAGATGGTTCACCCTGTAAATAACATTATAATTTGAAAAAACAGTAAATTAAAATCAAAAATTGACCTGTTTCGGGAATTTTTAAAATTATTGTTTATTTAGCTAATGATGAATTTATGCGTTACTTTATGGACGCACTGTATACACCATTGTGGTGGAGACATTTATAAGCCTCGCACCTTATTCCGCGAAATAATTTTGGTGCTCGGTCAATAATAATAGTCCTCACCACCTTGGTGTATAATATACTAATTATTCACCAGACAAAGTTATTCAGGATTTATTGATATGGGCATTAATATTTTCGAGAATGCAGCGTTGCCGATTACCTAAGAAAATAGTTACAGCAACGTTATCATTTGTATAACAATTTGTATATTATAACATATCTTAGATATTAACAATCTAACAATTGGGTTTATGCTTTGGAAATTTTGATCCTAGTGATATCCATAAGTTATGAGAGAGTTGAAGATAATGAAAATTAATTATTGTTAAAAAAACTAGAAACCACGCTTTATAGGTGATGAACTTAAAAGTGAAAATTGCTCTATAATTTTTCCATGGTTACAATCTTTAACTGTATAGTAACCTTCCAAGTCATTAACATTTATCGCTGTGTGGACAGTTTCGAACATCGATTTAGGAAACAAAAATAAATTTTCTATGTTGTCTGTTAAATATATGTTTGTAATACATTCATACATTAACCCCACGGAATTACCATAATAAGATTAATTTTTTAGTTGATCATTTGATTCTTGAATCGAAAATTATTTCTTACACTTCAGTTCGATTGGATATAAAGCGTGTATTTTAGTTTTCTTTTCTGTATTGTCGTCGGTCCTTGACAAGTGAACAAAATTTGAATGAAATCCAGTGGGTCAAAATAGAGTCCAAAGGAATTGGTACAAAAATACTTACATACATACAAGGGTATGAAGTGGCATTAAAATATTTATCAAGCTTTGTGTTAACAGCATTCATCTGAGCAGTCGATCTCATCTCAAACTGTCATCTATATACAGAGCATTCCGATGAAAAATACCCACCCCACATAATTCTGAAGGCGACACTTTTATGAAAAAATTAGGTAACATGTCAAATATCATATAAAGGATTTTTCACGTATTGGTTACTTTCCCAAACTTTCTAAATAAAATAGCGTATACATTATTGCGTTTTGGATTCTCCTCTACAAGAGGATTACTTTCTTTTTTTCTCCTATCCTTATGCCTTCTCAGGCGTTGGATTGGAGCTCTTCCTGTACCGATTTTTCAAATTCTTTTTTTCCCTGGCTAATGCCTTCATCCCTCCTAATGTTTTTTCTATGTTTTCCCCGATTTCTCCAATCTGGTCTATCCATTCTCTCATGGTTCTTCCTCTTCCTCTTTGTCTTTTTCTTGATATTCCCATTTTCAGAACTTTTTCGCAATTTTATCTTGCTTCATTCTTACTAGGTGGCCAAACCAGTTTAATTCTTTTTTTTCAATATTTTATATTGTGGGGTCTTGATAAGTTATGCTTCGGATTCTTTCGTTCCTTACCTTGTCCCATTTCGTTTTACCTGCTATTTCCCTTAAATGTTTCATTTCCATTGCATTAATTTTTTTTTCATGCTTTTTCTGCGGTACCCAGTTCCCACTGGCATAAGAAGATTCCAAATTGTTCACTACCTTATTATATATGAGGTGCTCAAATTTACTTTCATGGGTTTCCAATCGAGTCTCAAATGATTTTCGAATATTGTGTAGCGGGGTTATTTGTCGACATTTTTGAATAACGACGAATCGCCCGAACAATATATAGTTCTATTTTGGAAACATCCTGAATAATGTCACTACAAATACTGCAAGGTCGTGAATTTATGTTTTCACAAACTCTTCAATAGCCCCAGAAATTACATACACATTTTGTTAATATGTCACTTGATGACAGTCATGTTCAATTTATGTCTATTATACCAGTAAAGCCATTATATTCATTGAGACCACAATCAAAACTTTCTCAACAATCTGAATAGAGTTATAACCATTATATGAAAAATTACGCAATTTGTTGAAAAAACTGCTCTGAAGTCCAAATATAAGAGTAAAATAATATTTTTTCCAGAACAAACGTTTGTATTAATTTTTAGGATTCGTATACCTCGGTAGCAATTATTTACAGACATTACAATTTTTCATTTGAACTTTATTCATTGCCCCGTGCCACAGGAGCCTCCAAGGAGCAAATCCTCATTCATAAGGATAAAGAAACAACGGTATTAAACAAACAACTCATTTTCAGTTTCATTTCTTCCTTTAGATTACAATTTAATCTGCCTTTCAAATAAACGTTCTCCTAATCTGATTTTATGACTTTACGTTCTGTATTCCTATGAAATTAAATGTGTACTTAGAGCAAAGTCGTATCTAGAGAGGTTTCCATTTCAGTTTATGAATGATATTATAAAATTTTCCGGCATATCGAACCCTTAAGCTAACCTAGTGTAATACCTCAAAGTCTTGGGCACTTTTTCTTTCAGGAATGTTTTGAAAAGAGATTACTGATAAATTCTCTCATCTCCAATCTCTGAAGAAGATAGCTTGGTTATCGAAACGCGCGCGCGTGTGCGTTGTGGTAGTGTAAACTGTGATCTGAACCCTGTAAAGGCTATGGAAATATGATAAGCAAAACATTTCCATACCAAAACAGCCCTTCACAGAAAAGTGTGATAAAATCAGTACCTAGAAGAACTATTGTACCCCCTCACCTCTACTACTACTTAGGAGAGTTTCAGAGACTAGTAGCCCCGCTAGTCCTATTTCCCGGAAAGATTTTAGGTCATCTGCAGGCTTTACATTTGATATATATGTCCCTAGCCCTGGAGTGGACGCGTGTTATTATTTTACAAGAAGGGGCGCGTTGGGTCCCACATGTATCAAATGGCTTTAATGTAGTTAGAAAAGAACATATGAAACTGCAAGCAAAAATATTTAGATTCTCCAAAAAAAGTTAAACCAAGATTCACATATACAATATTTTTTAGTAAGGCTGCACTGAACACTCTGAGAAATGTTATTCCGCAAATGGCATTGCACAAACTTGGCACGCACATACAGTATGTTCTAAACAAATAAATTTTTGACAAATACGGCACTTGCATCGCGTTTTGCGATCTTTGCAAAATGCTCATCTGCCACGTTTATTTCCCACTACTGACAGTGGCACCACCATTTCAGTTCCAGTAAATGTCGCTGCAGCTTGTCTAATTTCTCTTAGTATGTAGTTACCTCACTTCCTCTCGAACATTAGGATCCATAATTCTAAAGGAAAAAATAGTTATAGTATCTGTGTGTAGCTATTTTATAATAACAACAATAAAACTTACACAAACAGGCGCGTTGGGTCCAATAGACCGAAATCAGTCCTAGAACCTATACTATTCACTTCACAGTGCTGAAACTACTAATTAGCGTACACTTCAATCTAACTTGAAGGTACTGAGGCGCACAGACCTCAATGTCCTCTCTGGCAAAAGCATTAACAATATTAAAATCTCATTGGGCCGGACGGACCCGACGCGTCCACTCCAGGGCTAGGAGTCTGAATTGCTGTGCAGTTTTCAAGTATGTGGATTAAGGTTTCTTTTCCTATGCCACAGAATCTAGTTTTCTTCCTCCACCATTCAGTGCTTTCTCAGGTTTCAGTTTTACTTTGACTTGTACATTCGTTTGATCTCAACGGGCTGTAGTCACCCAGCAGAATTTTTGATTGTCTAAGCCCTACTCAATATTTCCAAATGCTGACCATTTTTATCAGCTTGGCTTATTTTTTCCAATATTAACGCGGATACCGCAAAAAGGTCTGTGTTTCAGTTCTCTCCTTTGCTAGTCCATCTGCTATCTCATTTTCTTTTAATCCAGTGAGTCCTGGAATCCACAGTGATTATTTTTGCCTAGTTCATTAAGTTTGCCTTAGCATTTCCTCACCATTTCAGTACTGATGGCACAAGAGCTCAGTGCTTTAATGGCTGCTTGACTATCTAACATTATAATAATCCTTTGCCATCTGTATCCTTCAACAATATTGAACTGGGCACACTTTCTTATGACGTAAATTTACGGGATTAGCTTTCAGAGCTCCTGACCCGTACACTCCTATCCCTGTTCCTTCTATTGCTTCCGATCCGTCTGTAAATTTGGATCCCATTTCTTTTTGCTGCTCAATTCCGTTGGAATTAGTTAAATAATTCAGTATTTTCAATTGAATATGATCGCCAAACATTCTGGAAAATACTTGTACAGATATCTCTTTATCGAGGAACAAATATGTTGAAAATTCTCTGTGAGCCCACCTGATGATGGTATGGAAATTGATCTGATAAAGTTTCCAACAAACAAAAAAGCTCGCGAGTCTGTAATCTACTGGCAAGAGCTGTAACTCAAAGGAGATTGAATGTTGGAAAAAACGAGTTGGTTGTGAGCTGCCCGAAGTTTATTTTCTGTTATATATCAAATTCATTTTATTTTGCTTTACCACCGCATATAATAAACTCACCGAAAGATCCTTTTTACGGCTATTTCAATTTCATCTTATGTAAGACGGCGCTACTGGTATTTAACATTGGAATAAGGAATATAAAAGTTTTATTATTTTCCCCGGGCAATTTTCATCACACAAACCATGATGTAGAGGCTTATATTTATGACTTAAATTTGGGAGGTATATAGGGCTCAAAAAGATTTATTCTCCTTTACGACCCATTAATTCTGGGTTTCGGAGGAATGGGACGACCGGATTTTTTATTAGAATATCACTAAATGATAAGTTTGTGGAAAATCCTTTTAAGATTTCCGCTATTAAACATGATGAAACGAAAGTTTGAATATTTTTTTCATTTGTAACTGTCTATTTGACATTCATTCGTTATTCCTAGTATCACTTCTTGTTCTTTCTTTCTGTTGTCACTTTCACTCAATTTGCATGCTGCAATTGATATTTATTTATTAATGTGGTTTAAAACGTTACACAACCACAAACAATAAATTTTCAACTTCTGTTTATACCAGTCAGACTAGACATATAAGGAGCACAAACTTTGTATATAAAAAATGTTCGTCGGAAGGAGGAAAATTGGTAGCGCTAGTAAAGCTGAACGGTCGAATGTTCTTAGAGTAGGGAGGACGTGGTTGAATTATTCGATGTTATGTGAACCGAAGGTTTTTAGTTTTAGCCAATTACTGAGGAAAAGTATTTCGCGTAGGTTATGTTTGGCTAGAGGTGAATTTCTTCAATATCATACAAATTATAATCTTGTTACAGAATAGAAATTAAAGAGATCTAAAAAAATGTACCTTCCAGTAGATATGCTATGAGAATGAGAGATAAATATGGAGGAATCAATTTTTTAGGGAGAGAAGTGTAGGGGAATAAATGTGTTAGGCAGAGATGTCACATGTCTGATATATACAAATTCTGGACCCCAAATTCTACAATTAGCCCACCCCAAATTTACAAATATTATGTGAATAGTTTAACAAATATATTATTTACGTTGTTACAGACCATATTAGAATAACTCTTATGTGTGTCCCTGGACACAAAGGCATTGCAGGCTTTGTTGAAAGTGTTTTATGTCCAATCGCTGCCTCAAATGGTCCCTGACTTGGGTACATATATTTTAATGTTTACTACGCTAACGAATTACTTAATATACAAAATGGAGATTGTTTTCTCTTGATTTTAAGTTTTAAGACGTTTTCTGACTTTTTGAAAAATTTTAAAAGGTGGTTACTATAGCAACGCACATTGCTGGACCCGCTGGACCTACCGAAAAAAACCGAAGTGATTAAACCACGTCGTCAAGCGTATAATTGGTTATCTATGCGCCGTAACCACGATCAATTCGTAATTTCTATTGGCTTATTTTATCATGAATTATAAAATCATTGTGATAATAAGAAATAAAACAATGGTGAATAGCAAAACTAAGACTACAACTTATTATATTAATAGTTCCAAATAATTAAAATGCGAAAATAATTTTTGTCGGTGATGATTGTATTATTTCCTCTTCAAAGTGTTTCCGTCCGAGTCCTTCTGAGTTCTCAAAGAAGCATAGTATGTGAGTGAGTGAGTATGTGAAACACCCATCGTGGAGTTCTCATTTTCTCCATATAGGTTCACAAACTTTGCCATTTTTGTGCAGATGCCTCATCAGGGTGCATTGTCCGGTCACCATGTCGGTAACTGTCTTCGAATGACTCTTACCCAGTTGCAACAGCCTGAATGAGAGTTCCTTGTCCACCTCATTTAGTAAATTATTTGTATATAGGTGTCATTTTGTCAGCCTCCATTTGAGTTGGTGTTCCCTAACAAGCCAATTCCCGTCGATTTTCCCTCTGATAGGTTGTATCTTCTTAACAAATTTGGAATTTTTGTGAAACCACCTGTTATTTCTGGATGTTGATGTAAAAGTACACAATATACAGATCAACTTTTATATTGAATAGTCTGAAGCCTATAAAATAGGTTCTCTTCAAGTACACTTAATATTTTATTAAAAAGCACACTATAATAATAATTAGTTTGCTCGAATGAAGATGAATAAGTATTGTAGATGTAATCGCAAGAACATCCTCCGGAAATAGTAAAGTGCATCAGGAAACATTACAAATCGGTATAATGGAACTGGCGAAGCGTCCCAGTGTCTGCGATAATCCCTCTAATTCCGTCGACCCGTCGAGTGAGATTTCCACAGATTAATCACTTTTTGTTCCACGTCCAGAAGCTCGGGACATTTCTGGCTCGCGACCCGATCCTGCTTGATCCCACACTACATGCCTCTTGAGAATGAGATTGTTTATTATTCAACAAGATTTTTGTTTTAATTCTATTTAGATCTCGCGTTAAGCGGAAATGGTTTTTAATTATCTTCTGTATGTTCCTTGTCGTGTAATCATTATTCTTTTTGTTAATTTTTTGGGAAAGGAAACCAAAATAATTTTTAACAATCTACCAAGGATATGATCAACTGTGAATGGACTTAAAAATTTGACAACAAATTTGCAGTCTTGAAATTATTTTGTAGTGACACATAGGGAGCAGAATTTTATAAAAACTTCACCAAAACGTTGAATTACAAATATAAAAAAGATTGTGGTTCGATATCCTAAAAAAATCAGCGAAATTAATCATTTTTAATTATTCGTTTTCTATTTAATTGCAATTTAGATCAGTACTTCATAATGGATCCTTCTCAAGAACCAATATTAAGTATAACGTTGAGTCATTTATACTTACATAATCTCCCTCACAAACTTCAGTTAATGAAAGTCGCTTTATTTTTAAATGTTCACATAATATTGGATAAATATGGCTATGTTTAATTGGGACTATTGTAAATAGTAGATTATTATCACATTGTTTATTATTATACAGCGTGTCCACGGGTATCCTATAGGTGGAAAATGTTTAAATACTATAGTTATTCCTGGTAAAAAGTTTTGCTTGTTTTGAAACCCCATGGAATGAAATAAGATTCAAGTTTTCCAAAACCCGTCTCATTTTATAGCCAGTTTTATGAGAATCGTATGAATTTTTAATAAGGGCCAGTTGTATGTAACGTAGTTAACCAATTGATCAACTGAACCAGGTCCACATGTTGACCATAGTCAAATCAATCAATCGTTGTACGAAAGATGTTCGTGTTGTGATCAGTTGAACCACAGTTAAATTAATATTTTTCTGTTGGTTATTTGTTGGTACTAAAAATGGTCACAGTTTTTGTATACTGTGAAATGGTTAATCAATGACAGCCAATGATCAAAAGCGTGCTTTGCGTTAAATATCATTTTGTGTGTTCTCTTTGAAGTGAAAAGATGGCAGATGAAGGAAACAAGCGTACTCCAAATTTTAGTGCATTTGAAGAATCGACGTTGATTTCTCTACTTGCTAGGTATAAAAACGTCATAGAGTGTAAGAAAACGGATGCAGAAAGTTCTCGGCATGAGAAAAATTTGTGGCTTCAGTTGGCTGAAGAATTTAATTCTATCAGTGCAACTACACAACGAACAAGTGACGTGCTTTTAAATAAATATATAAATATTAAAAAAAAGAGCCAAGAAAAAGTATGCTGACGAAAAATGTTATGCTCAAAGTACTGACGGTGGTCCATATTGAAAAATTTAAATTGCAGTGCCTTTTGATATTCTGAATCTATCAAAAGACTTATTTTCCGTCCACTTTTCAAAATGATCTTCTCTTGTTCGAAATATGCGAGCGTTTCTCCTTAAACCCAAGACCAAGTATAAAATCTCAATGAGGTATAAAAGTCATATACAAATAAGTAAATAAACCTTCTACTTCTCTTATCATTTCTAGGAAATCCTCATCATCCATTAACTCTTCAAAATAATCCACGTTTTCCATTGTAAACAATAAAAAGTTGTAAAATTATAGGTTATATAGGGCGAGTTGTGTAAAACATTTAAACTCGGTTTAATGATAACTGGTGTTTGGACTGTTGCTGATTGATGTATTTATCATCAACTAGCCCTTACTGAACCACCAAAAATGGTGGTTTAACTAAAGTTCATGGAATAACCTTCAAATTCTAATGTGACATATCTTATAACTGACTACTATGGGCTAGTTGTATCAAACACCTAAGCTCGGTTTAATGATGACTGATGTTTAGACTGATGTAATTGTTGATGATAAATACATCAATCAGCAACAGTCCAAACACCAGTTATCATTAAACCGAGCTTAAATGTTTCATACAACTCGCCCTAAATTGCACAGTGAACTCATGAGTTAACCAAAATAATTCTTGACTACGTTTCGTACATTACTCTAATAGCTGTGATCGTGGGTTAACCATGGACATAAGGTTAACTATACTTCATACAACTGGCCCTAAGTGTTATGGTATTGGGGTAGTTTCGTACCAGTATGCAATTGCAAAATTTCACGAAAAATATCCAGATGTACTCATTACGCGGAGAAATTAAGAAGGAAGTTTGATAAGACCAAAAAAATTGAAAAAGACGTACATTGAGGAGGATGATGCAGCTAGTGCACTAGCTATGCATCCGTTAAGGGGAAATCACAAGTTGAGTCTACGAAACAGAACAGTGGAGGTTAGTTTTCCCCAAGAGACACTTACAGAAAATATTCAAGCAAAACAAAATTCATCCATTCAAACCGAAGCTTATTCATACCTTACAAGATTATGATTATGACACAAGGTTAGATTTTTATGCGATAATTGGAGAAAAGCGTATGCACCATAATATTTTGTTCACCGATGAAGCAATGTTAACAATAAAAGGAGTCGTTTTTTCCCAAAATTTTCGATTTTGGGCTAGTGAAAACTCAGCTACAGGATTATTTGTAATGGTCAATTTGCTGGAAAAGTTAATGTTTGGTGTGCGGTTTTACCGGATCGAATAATCGGACCGTATTTACGTTAAATCAGGAGGTATATTCGTATTTGCTGGAGAACTTCTCAATATCTGAATAAGAAAATATTCCCTTGTAGCAAAGACGTAAAAATTACTTTAATAACATGATGGATGCTTATTAGAGGATGCCTGAATGGATATTTTTCTGGGCGATGGATATGACGTTATGGACCAATATTTTTTTCGCCCCGATCACCCGATTTAATTATTTTAGATTTTTTCATTGGGGATACTTGAAACAAAAAGTTTACGCAAATAATTTAAACCATAATATCGAGGACTTGAAACGAGCTATCATTGATGCCGTTAACGAAATTTGAAAAGAGAATTAAGAGATGTTTTGAAGCTGGGGGAGGATATATTTAATAGATGTTTTTTGTTCACTTAGTGTTTCTCAAATTATTATTTTGTATTGTTATTTTTGATAGTGATTATAATAGTGACTATAATTCTAATAATTAACATTGTTGTCAAATATTTATTAAGGAATGACAATTTGAAAATTATTTATTAAATTTGACAGTTAAACGTCACTCATTGTATTAATACATTATTTTCGAACTTAGTGCAAAAACTCATACGGTTTTCATGAAACTGACTATAAAATGAGGCGGGTTCCGGAAAACTTGAATTTCATTCAACTTTATGGGGCTTCAGAATGAGCTAAAGTTTTTATTGGGAATAACATTTTTCACTAAAACCTAAATAGTATATCAAAGTATAAGTGAATATTAAGGTCTTTAAAACACGCGAGATTTTTCACGAAATAGAGCAAGTGTTTTAAAGACCAGTTATCCACGAATACTTTACGCAATTTTTTTTATTGGTTCACTTTGAAATTATAAATACTGGTCTATAACTACTACAACAAGAAATAAAAATTATAGATGGAAATGAGAACTAAATGTCAAATGGTTGAATTCGTGATGTATATAAACTATATACATAAACTTATTTGTATTTTGATGGAAGTTCAACCTTATTGAGATCTGTGAATGTCAATAATATTAATTTAAATACCATCTCCTAAGATTTGAAAAATCGAAATATTAATATTTCAAACAATACCAACGGCACTTTCCATTTTAATTCGTAGATTTGACATCGTTAGTTATTGTTCGAATAAAAGTTTTGACGTTACAAACTACTCCTCTCACATCAATAATAAAAAAATTGTCATTCAGACATGATTTAGACCATCGATTTAGACTTCGTTTCTCGAGTTGTTGATGTTGCCACGGTAACTTTAAAACACGCGCGTTTTTTAAAGTTCGATTTAAACACGCTGAGGCGTGCTCTAAATAGGTAAAATGGTTCGCCAATAAAAAAACTAATATTTAAACATTTTTCATGGCGTATATATCACAGAGATAATGTATTTGATAATTGCACATCTTTTCGCAAAACAACAAGTTTCGTCTGTGCTGTTTGGAGATAATTGAATTTTTTGGACCTAATCGTTCATCTTTTTGTACGTTCTAGTGCATCACCCATCCATCACAGAATGCAGTTGTAATTCATCAAGTCTAGCTGTCACTGTTTACTGAATTTTTGTATTTAGACATGGCAATGTTGAGAAAATGTTCAAGTAAGAAAAATGCCACTCGTACATCGCTCGAACAAATTATAAGGTTTTATATTCAGTTGAAATATCCAGTACCTATCAACTTATTAACTGAAAACCTAATTTTGATAGAAATAATAATTTGAAATATATCTTATCATTTAAAAGTTCAGAAGTGGAACAGTTACATAAGACACATTGTATATGTATAATATGAACAAAGTGTCTTTTGATCATAGCATCATATCGCAAACGTCACCACATCAGGTTCAATTCAACTTACATATTAAATTTACAAATACAAAACAATGCTTCGCAAACAATGATCAATACACAACAGAGTATTAATGGCTGACGTGCTGCACAAGTTTAATCTCTATTACGACTCTTTTTTAATATAACAGGTTAATATGTCTCCAGTCAGGCACATGACAAATGATTATATTTTGTAGGAAGATAATAATTAATGGAGGCGTCACGTTGGGATTGGTATTTATTTGAAATAATTAACTTTGGAAAAACACAAAAGTAAATAAGTTAAATGTTTTATACAATTTTGTTTCGAAAAATCATTGTTGATTGTATATTAAATTATTTTATAATTTTTGAGTTGGTACCAAGTTAACTGCTGGTTTCGCAAATCTGCCCGCTTCCGGATCTCCAGCTTACACCTCCCCTCCTCACGGCGCTTTTAGTCATTAATCGTCACAAAGTTCATCGGCATTCGGCAATTTTAAATGTAAACTCATTGTACTTATATGGCTAAGGTCAAACCATGTTTTTAGATTTTTTCAAACGAAAAAATGTCGCGAGTGAAAAGATAAGGTACCTACCATCCAATAGACTTTTTGGTGCGTACCTTTCGTAGCGGCAATGTGTCTTACGTCTTTTTCTGATGTCTCACTGACAGTTCTCCTCAGGTCTGTACTCTGTTGTTTATGGTCACTTATTATTTATAAAATAAATATTAATCTTATTATTATGTTTACTTAAATTATACAAAAATATGTCTAGATACACGGAAATACATTAGAATTTCGAAAGTATTTTCAGTTAGAAAAAGATGATGTTAATTATTAACTTCATAGCCTTTCAGAATATGGCTGAAGCCGATCCGGATGAATTTATTAATCAAATTCAAGGTTAGTTATATGTCAAAATGATAAATAAAATGAACGACATAGCCAAAGCTCGGATATACGTAACAAACGATGACGCACACCAAGAAGACTTTTGAATGAACTATAACTTCGCAATGAGTTATACGCTTTGTCGTGAATTATTGCCTATATTGTTATACATTGCAGATGAATTCATAACGTTCAGCCTTCCCATCTCCAGATTTGTCTGTGAACTATACAAAACTAATAATAAAATATAATATTCATAAATTGGAGATAGGCATGTTCCCACTTTTTTTTTCTTTTTTATGTGAAGCGTTCAATATTATTGAATATCTATTGCAACATTTTGCCTATGATAAACATATATTTTTCATAATAATCTTACAATTCTAAGGCATAACATAAATTTCACAAACACTATGGAACCTTAAAAAAGGTAATATTGGACAGGACATCCAAGTTTTAGGTGAACTCAACTATTTCCATAATTTTTATGGAAGAGTTTATACAATACCGATTTTGTCAACTCTATTCAAGATCCTAAAAAAATATTAAGTTTTCTTACGATCCAAATCTCGCTCCTACATGCAGTCTAAACGTGTTCTAAGTACAAAAATGATTGATGTTGGAATATTATTATGTTCGAAACGAGAAAAAGGCACTGATAAAAAGGAGGTGCTATAAACCAACAACTTTTTCTGTACAACACACACTGGTATGAATGTCAGTGGCAACGTATTTTTGATTAATGGTTTCAAGTCATGATTATGAATGTATATCTGAGTTTTTAGCCACTCAGAAACAAGTGTATACACGAAGAATAGCCAATGTATGTAAATTTCGGCGGTAAAATTCTAATTAGGTTGTGTCTCTTCGTAATAAATGGTGTTTTTTCATGCTTGGAATCATGATGAATTTGAGAAAAATATATGACATAATACACTTATAATCGATTACAGTAACACATTTCTACTCTTCGGGAAGTAAGTCATAATTTTAAATCGTTTCATTTTTTTAAAGTTTTTTTTAAGCTTAATACAAAACCATTTTAAGGGTTCGAGTTTGGAAAAATGTTTCAAAGACGTCTTCAGGACGTTCATTGTTACTAAACAAGGCGTATTCAGGACATCCAGTCCTGCAAACAGTTAAGGACGTGTTTATGATGTCATTTGACTTGATGAAAAATTCCAGCTCTCTATCTAATTCCACAATTATTGTGTAATATTATGTATCGCTCTTCTTCAACTAATTTGGTGTACTTCAACTATTATTGCAATTGGGGCTACACACATTCTTTCCCCCTTCAAAGTGTTAGGTTGGTTTTATAGAAAAAATATACTTTGCACTTATAGATAAGTTCTCCTGACTTTTCTCAACAATATTCAACAACCATCCAAGTTAGGTTAGTTCCAAATGTTGAATCACATGATTCATTTATGTTATAGGATGACATGAATAGGAAGTGTATGCCTGTGTCGCCCTCTACCTTCGAAGTGCTCAATAATTAAGTGAAGCTGGTGACTGAACCCATTAGAAATTGCTAAGAGAGCCGAACGTCCACATTACCAACATAATATTTAAAACATCTCTACGGAAGGCCTTTTAAACTTGTGGTACGAAGGATGTCTTAAACACATCCGTTTTACGTACCAGAACGTTTGGACCAAAGTAAGACATTAACTGGACGTCTTCAAGTTGTAGTGTGCTATCTGGGCTGGTCCTTCGCAGAGTATCTTTATTTTAAGCCTGACTCGGATGGTAACCAATCTTATTTCTTTTTCTGTACCTCTCCAATTGTGGACGCTCCGGAGAATGCCCTTTTTGTTGTCGTCTTCTTGTTTCTTTGTGACGGCTTCTTTCATAACTTAATCCTCTCCTGTGTTTATTCTATTCTTTTTTTGATGGACTGGAAATCGCCTCAAAATTATCAATCTTTCCAATGAAATTAATTTTGCCGATAACATGCAATAATTTACACGCTTTCGATTAAAATCTTATAGTAGATCAATATTATTGTCTGGAAGATTTATCAACTATTCTGTGCCAGATATATGGGTATAAGACCTCTCGCCCATAGGCCATTGGGCTAGTAATGTGCCCACGAATCTGACTTCTTCCTAATTTATGATATTCTATCGTTGACAGGCTAACTGGCCGTTAACTTGATTTACTACGCTAGAAACCATAATTAAGATCGTGCTTTTTCCGTTTGTTTTATTTTCTGATTTCTTTCCCAAAATGGCGTTTAACTAAATTTATATTTTCGGGGTTTGAAATCAAAGGACCGGGCTTTGTATTTTGTGTATTTCAATATTCATTCAAAGTAAATCACGAAGTTACTCTAAATGTACGAACGAAACGAATTTAAAATTGAAAGTTTCATCACGTAATTACTCAACTTGATCTGATCATTTGAATTAGTTACATTCATTGCAGCACTTTAAAGCTTATTAAAACAGCTTAATTTTTTCGAATAGTTGCGCATGGAAGTATAATTGAATTTTTTAAATTATGGGACAGGGTCAGCGTTTTCAAAAGGGTATTTGGAAACGAGGTACATTTATACACAGAGGAGTGCTTGAAAGATATTAAGCGGTGCTTTAGTTGGCCTTATATGTTTTATTTAGTTTTATTTAGTATCTATTTAAATAACTTATTTGTGGTTTAAAGTAACAGTAAAATCATCAGTTTTGCAGACGATACAGTTCTGATATACAGTGATCAGAATTGGTACGATCTAAAGTTAAAAATTGAAAATGATTTAATTTGTATGAAACAGTGGTTTGACTTTAGGCTTCTTTCAATCAATTATAAAAAAACTGTTTACCTGCCTTTTGCATACCTAGAACCAGATCTTCCGAACTACACCATTAATGTCCAAAAAAATACCAATATTCAACCTGCAAAACAAATAAAATATTTAGGAATTATGATAGATCCACATCTTAGATGGGATAATCATATTAACTACTTATAGTCCAAGAGCCAGAGCCAAAAAAA